>OX381713.1:37411691-37669191 GCA_947462335.1 Harmothoe impar | reverse complement strand
TCATCCTGAGCTAGCGATGGTTCCGGGATGTCCTCTTCCATGATAGTGGAGTTGGAGAACAGGAACAGGTCACTTCCGGGCTCTGCAGTGTGGCATGGTGCTGAATCTGCCAGGGACACTTATTACATCCAGTGGTAAGAGTTTAACGCCAGTCTGGTAATTGTAGCCGTGAAGCGGATAGCCGGACTGGAAAGACCTTCTTGGTATATTACATCCAACATGAGAAGCTTCGTCAGGTTGTGTGAAACATGCGACAGTCACTACTGAGAGTCTGTTCCTGAGGTGCTCTATTCACATCAAATGACCACATGTTAAGTTGTCCTATGAGATATGATTATTCTATATGACATGAACACAACGATTTACACCTTCAATAATGACGCCTGATCTGTAAATATAGTATAGCACATTTAATAATCATTTCTGTACTTCAATGAAGTCCATATGGTTTCTATATAGTGTCTGAACTGTAGCCTCATAATCCTAGGCTCGTAATACAGTTCATGGACGATGCATGTCTGTATATTTGTAATATCATTCACCGCCATGATGATTCTAAAAGTAAACGCTCTGACAGCTTCTGTGACATTTGACATGTTATGTTGTCATCACGTGACAGGAGGAGATGTCATGTGAGGTGTTGGTGATATCACATAATGAGAATTTGGTGCCATGTGGCACATGATGGTGGTATCACATCATACAGAAGGTGCCGTATGACAGTGGTATCACAGAGGGGGAGCAGGTATCATGTGATGTGTCATGTGTCGGTAGTGGATGGTAGTATCACGGAGTGTGGAGGAAACATTGTCAATGTGTCATGTGTCGGTAGTATCACGGAGTGTGGAGGAAACATTGTCAATGTGTCATGTGTCGGTAGTATCACGGAGTGTGGAGGAAACATTGTCAATGTGTCATGTGTCGGTAGTATCACGGAGTGTGGAGGAAACATTGTCAATGTGTCATGTGTCGGTAGTATCACGGAGTGTGGAGGAAACATTGTCAATGTGTCATGTGTCGGTACTATCACATAGGGAGCGTTATGTGCCGTGTCACGTGACGGTTGTGTCACGTGCTGCGTCACGTGCTGCGTCATGTGACCAGCTGACACTGATAGTGCTGACGCTGGTGGCGCGGGACGGCACGGAGGTGTCGGTGGTGTTGGTGTTGGACGTGACGTCCAGGTCGTACACGTCCTTGGTGTTCTCTGACCGGCGTGCAGCGAGCCACGTGAGAAAGAGGAAAAAGAAGACGAGCACTTTGAGCCCTAGACAAGTGCCGAACAGCACATAGGGCAGGCGGTGGGTGTCGTACTCCAGACAGGAGCCTGTGCCATCACACCGCGGCGTCCACAGGATGCACTGGGAGTCAAAGATCTGGCCGAAGTAGATGGGCGCAGGGATGAAGGCTGCAACAGCAAGCACTCAGATGCTAGTCTTCCAGCTATACACATATCACGCTTTAATAATAATAGCTTTTATTGACAACAAAAGGGAGGTCAGTACTGACCTATGTGTCATATAATAAGGCCTCAATATGCCCCTAAACGTTGGACGTTAGGATCACTATTGGTACCCCGGGGTTGGTACTTGACATTGAATATTAGTTGTTTAAGGGATTTACAGGCAAGTTCGATTGAATAGACGTTATAAATAGGATTTTATACATACCTAATACCTGAGAGAAGAAGTTCTGCATGCCCAGAGCAAACGACCTGGTATTGGGATTCACCGACCTTCATGATGCAATACAGTAATGAGTAAGTTTCCAGAGTACAAACTAATTTCGGATCAATAAAAGGTTTATACACTCTGTTCAATTCATCTTGACTGTTATTCTGACATGAATGATATTGGTATTATTTCAACCTGATTATTCAAATGCTTTTTTTTAGATATCTAAGAATCCCCATGGATATTGGAAAACAGTAAGTCAGGTAGTCGTTAACGCTTTAAGTTTGACCGCTACTCATTGAATATGGACAGTGCACTGTGCAGCCCTAGGTCTGCGTATATTGCTCAAAAGTATGAGATAATTGTAGAGTTCGTCTATATGTAATTTGATTAAATAAGGACTCGAACTGCAGCTTTCATGTAGAGATGCAAGAAAACAGGGTTTATTTATCGTTCTCCTGTACAATAATGCTAATCCTTGATGTATATGAGGTTCGATCAATATGTATATGCAGCTTTCGATATCTTTCAATGTAATACAGTCAGAGACCTGAGAAGGTCTGCCAGAGCAAGGGGGTGAGGACAGCTTATATACTGTCCGCCTCCGATAGGGGTGCCCCCTGGCTCTGGCCGCCCGAACTACCTTGTAGGCGTTCGACTATCGTAATAATATTAGTGTCCCTACACCACCCCCCCCCAGACAATACATACGCTTATTCTTTTAAATATATATACAATTTAATATAAACTCATACAACTGAGTTTATTTTAGTAAAGCGATATGTTACGTCGTGAACACAGTAGGGTCTATAAAAATATACAAAACTAATATTATGTACACAGGTGGTAATACATCCGAATGGCTAGACACATTTAGAATTATTAGGGACACATGTATAATATATATACAAACATATACAGAATAGCGACTAGAACAACTTGACATCTCTCATGATTAAAAAAAACAGGAAACAAAAAATTGAAGATCCGGGCAGCCATCCTAACCTTTTTTTGGATATTGGTTAGGCACGAAGTTCCATCCTTTCGGAGGAACTCGGGTGTTTGGTGCTCTCCTCTTCAACAGCCGTCCTGTCCCAAACTGGACAGGCACGTTCATTCGAACGGGTTAGTGGTGCTCTCCTCTTCATTTTTCGTACTGCCGTCTCCGTTCCGACTGAACAGACACGTTCTTCCGAACGGGTGATTGGTGCTCTCCTCTTCATATGTTTGGTCACCCGATTTCATCCTGCGTACTCCTGTTACTGCTGTTCGATGGTTCAGTAGACATTCATACCCCACCAACTCATTCTCCTTCGAATATCAATTCACTCATATGCTATCACTCCCGGGTTGTGGGGCTCACCCTTCATCACCCTGGTTCTTTAGTAGTTCCAGAGCAGATTCGCGGGTGCCGTCCCACTCGTCCATAAATACCCCAAACACCTGCTGGAACTTGACGTTCATAGCCTCGTTCCGGTCATTGGACTCCTGCAGTCGTTTCTGAGCTAATGCAGTTTTTGCTGCGGCTAGCTTGGCCTCGTTCCGGACTTTAGCAGTTTCGGCTGCCAATAGCACCTCGTTCTCCTTCTCCAGAGCCGTTCGGTAAGTGGCTTCCTGTTCAACCAGAGAGCGGGCGAATAGATTCGCCACCCCCTGATTATATCGGACAGCCAATTCCCTCTGAGCCTCCTGGAAAGTGTCCACCGCCGCCTGGGCTTGGGCACAAACCACTTTGTCACTCGGATCGAAGTAAAGATCCACCGGTCGTGTGCTCAGTCGGGGCCTATTGTCCGGAACCTGAGTCAGTTCAGGTTCGACACGTTGAGGAACCTTCTGTCCGCCTACTTCCGGGTAATCACTCGATCCCTGCGTAGGGGCCGGATCTTTCCGGTCGAACCAAGCAGGTGGCTTATCATTCTGTGAAGCTGAGGATGCTGCTGATGACGCTGCCGAGGAAGGACGTGAGCCCGACCCCCCACTCATGGGTGACTGATACTCAGTCGAATCTTTCCTCTTCTGATGAGTCGACCTGGAGTCCCGAGCCACGGCCAGTGGTTTCTTGAACTCCGAGTTCTCAGGCGAATCAGATCGATGTTTCTTTCCTCTACCACTCGCCGGGCTACGGCTAGCCCGCCTTTTCTCATCTATTTTGGCTTTAGGTGGATCACCATTCGCACACTCTAGAATATAGTTCGTTCGACATCTTAAACTTGCCTCGAGCTCGCACTAATGCAACCCTCGCACACAGTTTGCCTTTCGTCGACTCGTGTACATTACAAAATGAGTCGGTCTTCACTGTGATCTGCTTGAAGTCCGACGGAATCATTTTGTTGTACTCCATCATCACCTTATCGTGCAGGGTCATTACCTTCTCACGTGCTGCACTCAATCCGGGGCTGTGGGAGTTCTTAAGATGGCGAACCATCACGCCCCTTCTCGGAGTAACACAACCATTGCAGGTTGCGCTATCCCTCTGTCCTTTGCAATTAGCACATTCGTATACCACGGTGTGGTGAAAGTGCCTCTCACAAAGATGGCGCAGGAACCGCATTCGAGTCGGATACGTCCTGTCCGTTCCTTTCTCTTCAATGCATATGGTGAACGGGCAATACCGCTCACCGTCTTTCATATACCAACACAGGTATGCCCAGCGTAGCTTTGACTTCTGGTCTCTTATGTAGTAGCTCTCCGGATATTTAAGAATCTGTGCGAACCACTCGTCATAGAATTTTGATGGCAAAGCATCGTCTTCGGTTTCCCGAAGCCAATCTTCGTCATCACTCTCATCGTTCATGTTGCGAGGCTCAGGGCAACCGTAAGCTTTCTTGCCCTTCGCGCACTCTTCAAACGAACCTGGAATGAAGTGTGCAAACTTTGCTTCACTATTCTTCCAGATTCGCTGTAGTCGTTCAGTGTTCTCCTCATCTTTCCCTTCATTCTTCTCCTCTTCCTCCTCCTGTACCTCCTCATTCGGTGCTTCCTCATTCGGTACCTCCATTTCTTCCTCCGGATCCTTTTTGTTTGGATCCGGATCAGTCTCTGGAGGTTCGCCACCTGAATCCGGTCCAGACTCATCGTCCGGACTTTCCTCGGGTTCGGTCACTTTGACAGCCTTCCTTACACTCCCTCTGCCAATTATACTGCCTACTTTAGCAGTGGCAGCAGCCTGAACGGCAGCCATTCGTCCTTTCAGTGGATCTCCACTCGAAGGATCTTTCTTGCCAACTGCCTCGGTGACTTTAGTAACCACCTGCTTCGGCACAGTCATTTTAGTGTTTTTCTTACTCTCCCTCAACTTTTTCTTATCCTTCACCGACAGGACCGTGTGGAAAACACCCTGGTCACTGTCAGATTCGGTGTCAGTTAGGGTCTTTTTCCTTCCCCTACCCTTCACACTCTTTCCTTTCGTTTTCTTAGCACTGCCTTCCCCATCAGTTTCGCTCTCCGTCGAAAGGCTACCTTTGTTCTTGGCCGCCTTCAGGATAGCTTTCCCCTTTCGGATAGATGCTAATCGTTCTTTATGTTGGGCCGCAGTCAGTTCTTCCTCTCGCCCGGGTACGTACGCCCGATTGGCGTAGGTCCCCTCTCGAATCATCGTGGAGATGATCTCATTCAGTTTTTCTTCCGGATCAGCACACTCCTTCAGACAACGAAGTAATTCGTCCCCATCCAGAGTGTATAGACTCGGAACCTTCGGATTCTTGGCCAGTTCGACCCAATCTTCCTCATTCCTCGGTTCTTTCTAGATATCCGGTTCCCGGTATAGGACATCTCCGACAATGTCCATTCCGGTAACCCCCATCCCCGCATGATCGGTCAGTACATACGGGACATTCGGAAGACGATGCTGTCGATGTGCGATTTCGCAATCGAAGATGGCCCTCCGGAACGACTGGCTCACTTGCAGGCCAGCCTCAGTCATATTATAATATAGCAGCCATGATGATGGTAGGGCTGCGTACTCAGTCGGCGATAAAAAGTGCCGAACACAGTCTCTGGTGGCTGCGTTCCAACACTTTCGGTCTCCTTTCAAGATTCGGGCGTGGATGTGTACCTCTCGGCCGTCATACCGAGACTTGAACCCATCCAGATTCGGTTCGAGCAGCGGCTCGTCCGATCGTTCTAATATCTCCTCAATCTCCATTCCCATAGTGGTATCTTCTTCTTCGGAATTATCCTCATTCAGTACACTTTCTTCGGTCTTTGTAACTGGCGACATCGCCTCAGTCTCCATGAACATCTCGGACACCTCGTTGAGGGCCGATCTTTCCGAGTGAGAGCCAGACGCCGAAGCCATCGTGACACTCACGTTCTTTCAACAAATATCGATATAAACCGGAATGACAGGTACCAGGACCCTCTCTACGGGCTCCTGGCTACTTCACCCACCTGCTATACACCGATATCACTTGAAACAGTCTTTATACCCTCGCTTTTTGTGCTCTGATACGCTTCCCCTTGCTCTGTCCGGCGAACCGTAAACAAATATGGCGGATCGTTGACCCGCGTCGACCTTTGCGCACGCGCGTCGGTCTCGCGAGACACCGCGCATTCGGCGAGACTTCATTGTTTTCCCGCGCTTGCCAAACATAAACAATCATTCACTTCTCCCGCGCGTCACGCATTACGATCAGGTAATTATAGCACTGATATCCTCACCGCCCTGTCGAATTCATCTCGAGTCATTATGGATTTAAATACGGATAGCAACTACTAATCCGCCGGATTACCCGTCCACCACCCACTGGCACATTCAAAGGTGAGTTTGTTGGATTTCTGGCTTCTGTCGTGATCATTCCTACATATAAGACAAATTACCAGGTTACCCCGATAATTATGACAATATTTAACTGATTACATCGTTGTGTTTCAGGTTAGGTAACAGCACCCCTCACTCTCAACCTAGGGCTGCGACGAACCCCCACTGGATTCTCTTTACACCTGACATTCGGAGCGGTCTGCTTCCGTTCCCTCTTAGCCATAGAGGGAACAGTCCTTCTCTTCCTGTCTACACCTGCCGAGACATTCTTTGCTTTCTCCGATCTTTTTGGAGTTTGTTTAACTTGCACCGTTTCCTTCTTCACCTTCCTAGGTCTCCCCGGACCCCTCTTCTCGATTACTTTATCTAACTCCCTTTTCATTTCCTCCTTCTCCTCTTGTCCCATCTTGAACATTTCCGTGGAGTACTCTCTCCCCTTCCATGGTTTCAACCGGGCCACATTCGATTTCTGATTCCTCCCGAAGGTATCTCTCATCAGGACTGTATCATCACTTATTCTCTGGGTAATCCTCCACGGACCATCCCAATTATCTCTCAGCTTGATGCCAACCAGAGGTTCGTGGTATCTCGCTACTAAGTCCCCTACCGCAAACCGCCGAACCTTTAGATTAGTATCATAGCCCACTTTCTGCCATTTAGCTGTCTTTCCTAACTCTTTTCTTACTAATTCGTACGCCTTCCGGAATTGTTCCTTCAACGCTTCCACAAACATGATCTGACACGGGACATCTGGATTCATACCAACTACTCCGAACACTAGGTCCGCTGGCATAATCAGATCTTCCCCGAATACTAACAGATTCGGAGAGCAGTTCGTACTCGCATGTACCGTGCTATTATAAGCATGGCAAACAAAGTCGCACTGCTCATCCCAATCATCCATTTCTTGATTTACTAAACTCTTTAGGACCTGTATTAGGGTACGATTGAATCTTTCCACCTGACCATCACTCTGTGGTCGATACGGATTGGTTCGGGTCTTGCAAATGGCCAATTGATGACACATTTCCTGCCATAGATTCGAATGAACTCTCTCCCTTGGTCGCTATGCAACATCAGAGGCACTCCCAAGTATAGGATCCATCCTTTAACTAACATTCTCGCACAAGTCGCTGCTTTGTGATCCTTCATCGGAAATACCTTCGTATACTTCGTATAGTAATCCGTTACTACCATCATACATGTATTTCCTTCCGGAGTTGTCACAAATCCTGTAATTATGTCTACTGCCACCCTCGCGAACCTTACTCCAAACAATTCCTGGGTCAAGGGCATTTTACCTAGCCCAGGACCTGGCTTGCTCGTACAACATTTCGGACAAGTGTCTATCCATCTCAACAGATCCGTACTCATACCTGGCCAGTAATACATTCTAGCCAGCCTTTCCAGGGACCGTTTTCTACCGAAATGACCACTGGTCCGATGCCCATGGCAAAAGAACATTATATCCCTTCGCATGGCAGTAGGAATAAAGATCTGTCTTGACTTATTTCCCAAAGCATTCGTCTTCCACCTATAAATCAATCCATTTACCACCTCTAACTCTGTCCATTGAGCTATCAGTCGCCTCATCTCCCTGTTCTCCAACGATATCGCTGGCCGAGTCGGGACCCTTCCTTCTCAAAGGAACATCTTCAGACGGATACTATTCGCATCTCTCTCCTGGAAGCTCTTAATGGAGTTCTCGTCCCATTCCAGTATTACCGGTTCGAGATCTCTAAAAGGCTTTCGGATTCCTGCCAGCACGGCATTATGCTTCCCACAATCATCACATCCGTCATTCTGACACTTCTTCACTGGGATTCGCGACAACGCGTCAGCGTTCACATGCTTAGCCCCCTTTCTATGCTGAATTTGGCTGTGGTCCAATCCGAACTCAGATAGGTGTGCCAACCACCGTCCTATCATACCTTCCGCATCTTTAAAGTTCAATAACCACCGCAGAGAGGAATGATCCGTACGTAACGTAAAATCAGATCCCCACAAGAAGTGTTTATATTTCTTTGTATACACTACCACTGCCAATAATTCTCTCTTTGTCGTACAATAATTTCTTTGCGCTTTACTCATTGTATTGCTTGCAAATGCTATTGGAACCTCCTTCCCATCTTGGACTTGAGACAAGGCTGCCCCTATACTTTCATTGCTCGCATCAGTGTCTAATATAAAATGACCATCCGCAGTGGGGTATTTCAACACCGGTGTCTCCACGAACAACCGTTTAATTGTTTCGAATGCTTCCCCTTGTTCCTTTCCCCATGGGAACTTCTCCTTACGTCTCCCCGGGGTCCAGTGCGACAGACATTGGATTGGATAACTTATCCGGGAATATCCTGGTAAGAAATCTCTGTAATAAGAACAAAACCCTAAGAAGGATCTCACTTCTTTCGGCCCCTTAGGAATGCTCCAGTCCGTTACCGTCTTAACCTTCTCCGGATCAGCCTTCACCCCTTCCGTAGAGATGATCCGTCCTAGATAGTTAATACTTTTCTGAAACATATTACACTTCTTAGGCTTCAGCTTCAATTCATTCGAGATTATCCGCTGTAACACTAACTTCAGGTTTCCCAGGCATTCGTCAAATGTCTTTCCGAATATTATCACATCGTCCAGATACACTAGACATTTCTTCCACAACAAGTCACTCAGTAAGGTCTCCATCATGGCTTCGAACGTGGCCGGAGCATTACATAGTCCGAATGGCATCACGTTATACTGGTACAACCCTACATGGCTCGAAAACGCTGTTTTCTCCTTGTCTTCTTCTTTCATTCCCACCTGCCAATAACCAGACTGCAAATCAATCGTGCAAAACCATTCATTTCCACCAAGGGAATCAATGGTCTCGTCTATCCGGGGGAGCGGATACGAATTCTTCTTAGTCAGGCCATTCAGCTTCCGGTAGTCTATACAGAATCGGATACTCCCATCCTTCTTGGTTACCATACATACAGGACTACTCCAAGGACTGGTGCTAGGGGTTATTACCCCCTCCGCCAACATTTTCGTAATCTCTTCTTCCGCTACCACTTTCTTTGCCAGAGGAAGACGTCGATACGGTATCTTTACTGGGTTCGCCCCTTCCGTATTGATTGAGTGTAGGACTTGATCCGTTCGTCCTAACGGCTCTCCGGGCCACGCAAAGGCTGAACTACACTCAGTCAACATCTCCCTCAGGGCACTCCTCTGTCCCTCTGTCTGTACTCCGGACCTTTCTATTAATGTTGCCAATCCCTCCTCCATTCCTTCACAGTTCGGGACTAGTCCGTTTCCCTTCTCAAATCTACTGGTGACCGCTTCCGCGGATATCACTTCTCCTACTACAGTGCCTTTCTCTAGGTAGACGGTTTTCGAACCCGGGTTCGTGATGGGGGCCACTCCCCACGCTATATTCCCTATCAGGGTGTCGGCCGATTCCAATCCCTTCTTTCCCAACACAGTCACATTAGGTTCGAAAACCCCTGGAACGCCCCTCTTCATCCTACTGGAGGCTATTAAGACATCACATGCCATTCCGGGAGGTATTTTTACCGTCTGTACTACACTGGCTACACCACTAACTTCACGTGCCAGGCATTGTATCCTGTCTTTGTAGGGATGATTTAACTTCAACACTCCCGTGACGGGATCCAATTTTGCTCCATACAAGGAAGCGAAATCCATCCCTATGATCCCGTCGTCCTCAATCCCAGCAACAGTAGGGGAAATGATATATTCCCTACCGCCCACCAAGATGATCATACAAGTCCTACCAAACGTTCGTATCTTGCTCCCGTCAGCCGCACATGCATTTACCCTCGTTGTGAGGTCATCATCCATGTTCGACACCAGATCGAAGAATCTTTTCGACATAGCGGAGTGGCTAGCTCCAGTATCCAACAAAAATTCCCCCATTCTGCCGTTTACAGATACGGACACATACCATCTCTTTCCTCCCATCATCGAGGGATTACTTGCGAACCGTTTGACGTCGTCTGTCATGTCAAAATTGAATCTGAATCCTTTCAAATACTCCAGACACGGATGACCTTGGGGAAGGCGGATCCCTCCGATCCTGGATAGTTCTTCTACCCAACCTTCCTCTCTATTGGTGATCGGTTTCCCTTCTTTGCTCTCCCTGGCAACTGTCTCACCAATACCCCCAGCCCCACATGTTTTCGGCTCATTAGCATTTCCCATGCTGCTGGGCGGATACATTACAGACTCCTCAATCGCGTTTGTATGGATTGTACCCTGGCATACTTTATTCGGGGCCGTCAGTTTGCCTTCACGGACAACCCCCTCTAATTTCCCGTCTCCTCCCTCTTTCTTTCTCTCCAAACAGGTTTGTCCGCTGTACATTCGGCTGCGAAATGTCCGGTCTCCTGACATCTGAAACACTTCACCGTTGCTCTATCCAGCTTCGGTCGTTTCTGATAATCCAACAACCCTTTCATTTCTTCCATCATGGCCATCAACCGTTTTTCGTTCTCGGATAACTCCACCACAAGGGGGGTCGGGACCGATTTAGAGCTTACCTCTACTGGCTTCTCCTTCTCAGGTGGTTTACTAACGTTTTTCTTCCACCGATTCTTTCTATCCCTCATGTCGCCCCCTATGGCCGCAATTCTTTCTTCATCCGAACCATCATTCGAATCACTCTCTTCGGGGGTGGCCGTATGTGCGGACGCCACCCTTTGGTTGGGTACGAACCCGGCAAGTAAGCGTTTCTTCTTTTCATGCTGATCTATAGCCAAGAAGAAGTCCACCATTAAGGAACCTCGTCCCTATTCCTTCTGAACGAGTTCAGCATGGGACGGATCCCTCAGTCCTTTTATGAAGTGGGTGAATAGTTCATCTAAGAAATATTCATCATCACGCCTCCAATAAGGTCGGGCCTTTTGCAACAACCTTTGAAGTTCCAGACCGAACACTTTCGGAGACTCCTTTGGTTTCTGCGTCCGTACCTGGAACTCCGACCAAGGATCATTCGCTGACAATACACCAAAGATATGTGTGGCTGCTGCCACCAATTGGTCATAATCTCCGGATTCTCCATACGTCTCTCGCCAATCATCTACCACTATTCTTCCCGGACCTTCACTCAACCATTTAATGAGGGGACCCAAGGAAGCCTCCTTGTCCCACCCATGGTAACGGTTGTCGTCACAAAAGTCTTGGTAGCTTTCCTTCCAATTCTCCCCATTGAAACGCCGGGGAGTCCGAACAGGCTTCCGAGCACTGTTATGACTCCATACCAGTCGATCCGACTGCCTCCGGCTCCATTCCATAATTTCAGACTCATCCTCCCTGGTTCGACTACAACAGTCTATCCCCATTCCTTGTATACAAGGATCGGATTCCACTATTGCAGCGACCCTCGGGCCCATTGATGATCGTTTTGTCAGTCTACGTGGGGCAGGGACCGGTTTTGGTATCCCTCCCCTTGGATTGGGCTGTGTTCGATCAGGACTAGAGGGGTAGCCTCCATATGAACCGGGGTCCGGCACAGTCCCCATTCCTCCTCCGGGGTTAGACCCTGGGTTAGGAACACCACCGGCTCCCCCGCTTGGAATTGATCCACCTCCCTCATTATAGGACTGGCGTCCTTCGTTCGAGCCGGCTCCGGGAAAGGGTGCCCGGTACTGGTAGGTTATATTATATATCGGTGGGGGTGGTACCGTATAGTTATGTCCTGCCAGCGTATCATCCGCGAAGGGATGCAGAGAGCCGTAGCTATGATTCATTCTCTTGGGTGGGGCCTCACTCGTAACATCATGGGTACCAGAGATCTCTTTCTCCTCCGTTCCCCCATACGTTACTTTACGGTCTGCGTCATTCGGGGCAGTCCTTCCGTGGGTTCGTTCATACTTACCGTCCGCAACTACCCCCCATGTTTCGATTGGCTCCACGGTGGTCAAGATCGGACTAGGGGTGGACGCGACATGCTTTGGTAGCCGGCCTCCCTCATTCGTTGGTTCTTTGTTACGAACCTCTTCCGCTTTGCGGATCTCCTCCATCTGACTCTGGTAAGCCAGATAAGTGTCATTCATCTCTTCTTTCTTTCTCTGAATAACCTCGAGGTCCGCTTTCATTTCACTTCGGGCCTGTTTCAAGGCCTCTCGTTCTTGCTCGAACTGTTCCCTCAAGGCCTGGCCGGACTTTTCTTCCTTCGAATAGTCCGCCTTGATTTTCTTTACCCTTTTGGACTGTCGCTCGATCTCGCTTTCGTAGGTGTCCCGGAGATCACGACTTCTACGAGCCTCCTCTCTGTCTTTCTGGAGTTGCGTCTGTTCTTCTGTCAGATTGTGCTGGACACATTTCACCTTCTGTTGAACCTTGGCCAACTGAGAAGTTTCGAGTGCCAACTGTTCACTGATATATTTTCTGTCGGCCTGTATCCTGGCTTTCACCTCCTTCATTTCCTCCGCTTCTTTCTGGTTCTGGGCGATTACCCTAGCTTTTTCGTCTGCCAGACGGATCAGATCCTCATTCATGGCCGCATACCGATCCCTCATTTCCTCTTCCTCTGCTTTCAATTTCTCGCAGTAGGCATCATAATCAGGGATCTGTCGGCCTCGCCTGGACAGGTCTCTTTCCATATGTCCGAGGTTTGGTTCGAGGGAAGCGCGTCCGCCCATGGGTTCCCTCTGAACGGATTGGTATTCGGAATCGTTCTCAATGGAGTGAATTCTCCTGGAGTTCGAAAAACCAAACTCCTCTTTCGTGATCCTTTCTTGTCCGGGTTGTGCATCCGAGATGCCACATTCCAAACTTCGTTTATTTGGGCCACTGTGAGATCCAGCTCCCCATCCTCCAGTTCGGTCCCGGATCCTTCATTCCCCCCCTTTCTTGACTGAGCCTCCGCCAGGGTCAGTCCGCTATCTCTTTAATGAAAATCCTGGTCACGGCACCAGTGTAGAGTTCGTCTATATGTAATTCGATTAAATAAGGACTCGAACTGCAGCTTTCATGTAGAGATGCAAGAAAACAGGGTTTATTTATCGTTCTCCTGTACAATAATGCTAATCCTTGATGTATATGAGGTTCGATCAATATGTATATGCAGCTTTCGATATCTTTCAATGTAATACAGTCAGAGACCTGAGAAGGTCTGCCAGAGCAAGGGGGTGAGGACAGCTTATATACTGTCCGCCTCCGATAGGGGTGCCCCCTGGCTCTGGCCGCCCGAACTACCTTGTAGGCGTTCGACTATCGTAATAATATTAGTGTCCCTACATAATATTAGAAAACTAGATACATATATATACCGTATTAGACATGGCAATTTCTACAAAGTACTCACCTAGGTGGTTGACAAACTTTTGAGAAGTGATTCTTATGCAGTTTTTTCCAGAGAATCCAAATCTGCCAGGGGCCATCGCGAATTTTGCATATTAAGGCACCTAATTAGTATATTCTAATTAGGTAGGCAAAATAGCAGGTTGGCTAAGCTAAAATATCATAAAATGAGTCCAAATCTTCTAGAACTGGTAAAATGCCTCCAGATATGGGTAATGATCAAAAATGCATCCTTTCATAAATTTTCATTATGCCCTAATTAGCATAATTTATGCAAAAATGAAGATATATCAATAATTTCACTGTTAAATTACCCAGTGATAGAAACACATGATTCCCTACAAGAAAACATCTGAATTTTGGCATATACATCCCTGAGACCATAGACATAAATTATAAACCAAGGGCCATTGCAGATATAGATTGTAGCCATTATGGCAGCCATCTTCCAAGATGGCCGCCACTGAATATTTCTAAATCATGTATCTCCCCTTCTAATCAACTTAGAATCATGATTCCAAATGCTAAATTTACATTTCTGGGGGCAAGGATTACAATGATGTTACTTTTGAGGACTTAAATGGCAGCCATCCTGGATTTTAATGAGGTTATCCTTTGAAAACATAAGAATTAGCAGATTTTCTGAGCTAAACCCTCTCTATTTTTACTAATTTCATCACTCTGCCAACTGCCTTGATAAAAACAATGCCCTCAACCCCTTTATTACCTCTCATGGTGTTTTAGATATGATAGCCATCTTGAATTCCCTACGGTTGCATTATATTAAGTAGCAGTAGGTAGCAGCAGTGGCATCTTCACTGGTTTATATTGGACCACATTGACTGGCGTTATTGACAACAGAATGCAATCCACTTCTCGTGCCTGTTGGGGGGCTAACATTTCTTGGTAGTCAGGCTGAGGCCAAGATCAACCAAAGGATGCTATAGCATAACCTGGTAGTCCATTCCTGGTCGCTGTTGTATCATGGTTACAACATAAAGATCGTTGGGGTAAGCCACATACCAATGTCCAAGCTCATCAAGTAAATATATCATAGCATTAAAGAACCTCTTAAACTCACCTGGAGATATTCACCAAGTATTATCAGAACTCCTGTACAACCTTTGGGGCATAGGGACAAATCTTTACCAGCCAACTGGTATTTTACAAGCATTATTAGTATACATCAGACAAGGGGGATGTAAACAAGGTATCAAATAAGTTACCTCCTGTGACCACCATGGCTGCATGGTGACTATAAAAATTAAAAAAAATAGTAACATGGTATGGTGAAGGCTGGTACAGAACCATATGATGGCACAGAACTTCATCTTTGGTATTGAATCAAGAACTGATTTTATTCAGACACTCAAATTCTCATTTTATCTGACTGGGAGCTCAGGCGAAAGTAGGTATTATTAAGCTGAGATCTGTACAAAGCTGCCTACCCCAGCACCATCTCTCAAAAAAACAGGACAGTTGTATAGGTACCCAGCACCCAGGGACTCCTGCCAGTGTATAGATGAAACATGTATAACCTTGTGCCCCTACATAGGCCACACTGGGAAAAGAATTCTATGATGCAATGTGGTGCATTCCAGAATTGATTGTTGCATAGTTATGGTAACAAAACAAAACTCGTCCCCCTAGTGACAGTGCATAAACAGTCCTGGAGGGGGAACCAAGCATGATACAGTCGCAGTACCCAGCACTCCACTGTCTTTTTTCAAGACAAGTTTCAAGACATTTATATAGAAAGGCCCCTTGCTAAGATAGCTGCAGCTTAGGAAACTAACTCAGATACACACCATCCTCACCTTCCATTGCTTGTTGGCTCATGCCGAGAAGTAGTTTCAGGTGCAGAACTGGTCAGAAGAGATCCATTACATCGCCATTGTAGATATGGGTGTCATGCAGACCTACATTCCAAGTTCTCCAATATGTACTTAGGCAGGCTATTCCCAAGATTGATTTCAGCTACCTTGGCCACTAAAATGGATGGCCAGTGTGAAGTTGACCCAAGTGACACTGAGCCAAAACATCCCTCACTCATACCATTCTCCACAGGACATATAATGATGCATCAGGCTTCACCAAGCATGATAGCTACATTGGTCAAGGGGTTCAGTTACAGCGACAAACAAGGTGCTGTATCTGCAGAACAACTCCGGAGGCTGGTACTACTCTTGTGCCTAGACTAGCCTCTGCCAGCCATGGGACTGATATACCTAGTCCAATTCCTATAGGGTAGTCCTAGCTCTACTTCCCACTCCTTGGTCTGCTCAGGTGGTTGTGGAGTTCAGCCAAAAGCCTAAGCCACTAGTGGCCTCCTCAGGTCCTCTGCCATGATGATGAGCTTATATTAGCCTAGCCCCCTCGAACTTCATTCCTACATGGGAAATGTTCCTGGGGTCCTTTCCACATATAAGATTGTGGGCGATGCAGTCCCATAGCTTTATAAATCCACCGGACCGCACCTAGAACTGCACACCCAGGATAATTGTTTTACTATTATTAAACAAAAAAATCATGAAATCAATAAGTAGCAAAAATGGCTGACTTTTGAGTATTTTTTTTCTCTCCTTTGACATATATCATTCTACCATGATGGCCCAGTGGAGGGTCTGAGTGGGAGCAGCGATCTTGTAGGACACAAACTCTCACTGCTTTGGCATGATTTCTCACTCATTTGGTAAGGTTTCACAGCTCTCTTATCTTCTGGAGGGAGAGGGCAGGGGAGGGGTGTGTGTGAAGCTCCTACACCTATCAGCAAATAACTACTGTACACAACTCTGGATCTAGTATTAGTGGGCTGCATATTGTTTTAGGGGGGATTGTGAGTGATCACCCCTGATAAATGCCCACCCTGCCTGTAGTAACAACACTACCGTAAAATGTCACATATAAGCCTAACTCGCATATAAGCCGCACCCTGAGTTTTGACTTATCCTATAAGCCGCATTGGCGATCTGACTCGCGTACTAGCCGCGGCTTCTACGTAAGGTTTTACGGTAACTCAGTTTATTTCCTTCAATGAGTGTAGACTCTCTGGCTCTGTCTCACCTGCATAGCTTCACTCTCCACACATATGTTTGGTCACTCTCAAAGCAGAATTCAATTCTTTAATTGTTGTATATCTAAAAGAAACTGACTTGGTAGATGTACCAAGATGATATAAAACATAAATGTATGCATAAACCATAGCTTAATCAATCAAAGATACACTGTGAGCAGTGACCAAAGTAAACTGTACAAAGAAGCTCAGTTCCATCTTGATCTGATGTGTGCCAACATTTGGTGCCACCCTTAACATGTTAGAACCTTATAACATGACTATATTTCTAGAGATACAGTCTCATGGAATTTTCTTCAACCACTCCTGTGGGACTACTGGGCCTCTAGGAAGGTAATTTTTGAGAAAACAGTGGACCCGCAGTCAAAAGTGGGGGTCATTAGCTCCCAGGTCAGTGGTCAAATTTGGGTAAGCTTGTATGTGGGAACCTGGCCTATTGGCATTGCTGTGGAACAATATAAGGCCAGTAGCTAGTGTTTTAGAGCAAACTGCTTATGTTAGGACCATGAGGCAGAGCCGTAGACTAGCCAGGCAGAGAGTCAGACTGGGCAGTCCTTTAACAATACTGACTTTACCTTGAATACATGTTTTAGCATGATATAAAGGTGTTTGTAGCAACTAAAGTAGCTATTTAAGCAGTAAAATTGGTATGGTCAAATATTTTTTCAAATCTCCCGCCTCCAACACATACAGAAATCCAAGTCAAAATGGAAAAATGGTTGCTCCCTCATAAATTGGTCCTATGACCTAGTATGGATAGGAGACACTTTGTGTTGTGATGGCAAGGCCTTTGGGACGTAATATACATTGAATTAAGGCAATAAAGTGGAGTAATACAGCTATGGCAGGCCTTTTCCCTGCAGGGTGGCGGTAATACCAGACATAGTGACTTGTTGGGTGGTATTATTGTCACCCCTTGTATTTCATATGTTTTAACAGGTCTGGGAAGCCAAATAAACCAGTTTTATATGTAATCAACTATGCTGAACCCGGTCATATACTTTTTATATCAAAATAAAGAGTATTTCTATATTAAATTAAATTTCCATGTCTCTTAACCTGAATGCTAAACCCCAGGATATAGGTCACTGAGGGAAATTCATTTTTTTAACCGAGTGGCTCAAGTCAGATCATATATATATTTGGGAGGTACATGGCTTTCCATATATATAGAAAACACTCTGGGCTATCATTTGGTCCAGGTCCCGTGGCTCTAAGACTATTTCTTCCATTTCTGTCACTGCCCATTGTCTGATAATGACAATAATACCAGACTGACGGTGATACCATCCACTACTCTACATGATTTAGAAATATTCAGTGGCGGCCATCTTGGAAGATGGCTGCCATAATGACTACAGTCTATATCTGCAATGGCCCTTGGTTTATAATTTATGTCTATGGTCTCAGGGATGTATATGCCAAAATTCAGATGTTTTCCTGCAGGGAATCATGTGTTTCTATCACTGGGTAATTCAACAGTGAAATTATGGATATATCTTCATATGCATATGAATCACTTCTCAAAAGTTTGTCAACCACCTAGGTGAGTACTTTGTAGAAATTGCCCTGTCTATTTATAATAAGCGCACAGTGCGCTTAAAAAATTATTATAAACACCCTTTAGTAGTTAAGATAATTTTGGTTATTTATAGTCTAAAAATCGGCCAAAAACGGGGGTGTGCGCTTATTAGGGGGTGTGCGCTTATTACGTCGAATAAGGTACATGCTATTTTTAAAGGTACACGGAATTTAGGCACTTGGATCTTAGGCACCCTGCCTTGAGGCACCCTGATCACCGGCCCCCTACCTTCAGGCCCTCCGGATCATAGGCCCCTGGTCTTTTGGCACCCTGCCCATATAATTGGGGGGGGGGGGGGGCAGGCTAACAATGTTAAGGGGGGTTGGTGTGGTCACCAATACTTTGGCTGAAACTTGTATCAAGGTATTTAGAGGGTGCTGATTCTGAATCTGCTATGTGTAAAGTGATATTTGTGTCGCAACAAGGTCAAATACAAGGTTAAAGGTCAAACGTACCAATTAATAAACGTATAACAGTTTAATCAGGGTAATAGCAGTTAAAGCAAATAGTTCATTCTAATTTATTTGCAATCACTTGTACTGGTAGTAAATCAACAATATGAATAATAAAGATGTGAGTCAGATACAGAAAGCTTTACCTTTAATATTTTTTTATTTGTTTCAAAATGTGTGTACTCATTTCAGCCTCATTTTTACATAAAATTGTGACCTTTGATCAGCACCCTCAAAAGACCCTTGTACAACACTCAGACAAAGTATTGATCTCCACACCAACCTAAAGTTAAATATCAACATTTGGTCTCCCTGCCCCCCCCCCCCCCCCAAATAATAGGTCCCCTGCCCATAGGCCACAATATAGCCTACGTCCACACCCCTGCCATATGTCCACACCCCTGCCATACGTCCACACTCCTGCCATACGTCCACAACCTTTCAACCTGTGTCTCCTCCCGTCCACTGCAATCTCCTCACGTCCACTACCACTTCCTCACGTCCACCCCTTCCCTCACGTAAACCCCCTTCCCTCACGTCCCCCTGTTATACGTCCACACCCCTGCCATACGTCCACACCCCTGCCATACGTCCACACCCCTGTCATACGTCCACACCCCTGTCATACGTCCACACCCCTGTCATACGTCCACACCCCTGCCATACGTCCACACCCCTGCCATACGTCCACACCCCTGTCATACGTCCACACCCCTGTCATACGTCCACACCCCTGTCATACGTCCACACCCCTGTCATACGTCCACACCCCTGTCATACGTCCACACCCCTGTCATACGTCCACACCCCTGTCATACGTCCAGTACCCTGCCATATGTCCGTCCACTAAGGGTGGTCGCAATAGGCTTCTAACACAATGACCCAGTGGAGAGCTGGATGGAGGCAACAATCTTGTAGGACACCAAATCTCATGCCCACTTTCATCCTAGGGGTGAGATCTCTAGCCAGCTTATCAGTGTTATCTTAGGGTAGATAGTGGAGATAGACAAATGCCAACGCCCATTGAAACCATCTCTGTTGTATTTCACGAGTGGGGGTTGGGGCAGTATCCCACGACCGCAAGCTGAGTGGGATGCGCCCCAGCCCCCACGAGTGAAATACATCAGAGCGGTATCAATGTAGTTGGCATTTGTGTTTATTTTTTTATTTGAAGCCATTTAATGAAGGAAAAACAACATTTTCTTAGCCCATTGAATACAGCCACATTGTATTCAAAGGGGGCATTGAATACGGCCTTCCATTGCTTAAGCATAGGAGATCTTGTATTTCAAAAAAAATAAGGGCCAAGCTGTGACAGATAAGGGCTGCACAGGTGTCAAGTAGCTGCACTCAGTCATGGTTCAGTGACTCGTTCTGCTCTCTCAACACAGATATTTTGTCATTCTCCAAGCAGAATTTGATTATATAATTCTTATTTTATTTCAGTTTCATAATAAGAAATTTTAAAATCTGACTTGGTAGAATTATGCATACAATGTGATATTCAGATGTCATGTGTGCATAAACTATACCTATATATACATTACACTGTGAGAAGTGGTCAAAGTAGACTACACAAGGAGGCTCAGTGTTATCTTGTCCTACCATTTAGATCCGTTCTGTGCCAACAGGTGACACCACTCCTTAACATGTTAGAACTTAATGGAGGGGCTTGGACATGAGGGGGTTGGACGTGAGGGAGGGGGTTGGACGTGAGGGAGGGGGCTGGATGTTGGGGGGGGGGGGGTGAACAACCACTATCTGTGTCATCGCCGCTATCTGTGTCAATAACATATAGAAGTTGTCCATCCAACCGCTATCTGTGTCAAAAAAACGCTATCTGTGTCAAATTATGTGTATCAACAAGGTGTTATCCATATCAAGCATATCTGATCTTTATCCTACCACTAAGTGTGTCAAAATTTTGAAAACAGCCAACTTGGCCAGAAAAGTATAAAAAATCTTGAAAGTGCCAATTTCCCCCCAAAATGACGGATTTGGTCAGAAAACCAGGTACAAAAAGGGTAAAAATTGTGAAAATGAAATTTCCTGAAAATGACCAACTTTGTAAGAAAATCGTCACACAGCCATTTGTTGACAATGCCTTTGTTGAAATGTTGAAATCACAAAAAAAAAGCCAAACAACCCCCCCCCCCCAAAAAAAAAAATACGCCAATTTGGTGAGAAAAATGGAAAAATTCAACAAACTGGCCCTGTACTGCTACAAATAATATCTATTTTAATATGCAAATATATCAAAATTGATGTCATATCTCACAATTTTTTCGTCAATTTTTAAAATGTTTAGACAAACTTTTCATTTCTCTTGCCAAATTGGCCTCTTTTGTTTAAATTTGACTTTTTTGCGTGTCTCGCCATGATTCAAATTTCTGCAGAATGGCCACTTTGGCAAGAAAAGTGTTAAGTTACGGAGTCAAAATCGTTGTTTTTATTGTGTCAAAAGCGATGTCAAATCGGTTTGAGAATCAAAAAGTTCCCATTATTCTTAAATTTACACCATATGATACAGATAACGTTTTTTGACACAGATAGCGGTTAGATGTCCCTATACACACTGTGCCAGAATTTGTCACAGATAGCATTGGTTACTACGGATAGTGATTGCATGGGTACTACAGATAGCGTTTTTTTGACACAGGTAGTGGTTGCATGGTCAACCTCTATATGTTATTAACACAGATAGCGGTCATGCCACATATAGTGGTTGTACAGGGGGACCTCTAGTCAGGGTGGCCTCAGATCCGGAGGGCCTGTGGGCTGGGGACCTGTGTTCTGTGGGCCTGTGGGGTGGGGGCCTACAGTCAGGGGGGCCTCTATTCCGGATACCATTTTGGTAAATGAGCAAAATTGAGCAATTTATTTGACTTTGAATATCTGATGTATTTGTAGCCAATAATATTTGCTGATTTTAACATCAGTCAGAACATTGAGATTATTTACCAATAAAGCATTGTCTATAGATTGATATAGATCTTATCACGTTGTTTAAATTAACCAACGGTATAAAATGTAACCATTTTATACCCTTGTTCTTGCCGCTTTAATCCATTATTTTAGGCTTATAATACATGTATGAGATTAAAACCATTTTTTGGACTATTTTCTAACTTCAAAGTCCCAAAACCTTTTCACTAATCTTTAAGATAATTAAGTGTGGGGATAAGTATCAGGCTATGCGGCTATAGATATAAGTGACATCTTTTTTTCCCCAATTCATTTTCCATATTCCCTTGGGCAAAATAGAAGAAATTCTATGATGGAAATTTGCATTGTGGTTTGATGGTTTTTCTCCCCTTTGGAAGTGATTGAAATAGACAGTGAGTGGTACAGTGGAGTAGCTTCAGGGGCGGATTTAGGGGGGGGGCGGACCCGGCGTGCGCCCCCCCTATTTTTCTGTATAATTTAATGTGACAATTTCCAATACCCCCAGTACATTGCCTATTTCACGCCCCCCCCCCTTTTTCAAAATCCTGGATCCGCCCCTGAGCTTTGGTAATAAAAATGAGAGATGAATGATGTATACAGAACTGTAGCATACCTGAGTGTAATGATGATGGCTGGGTTGTGTCCACACGTGGTGAGGAAGACCACAATAAAGAGGATGACGAGGAAAGGTACCAGGTTGCTGCAGCCCTCGTCACACCGCCCCGTGTTAGCTGCCTGTGTGTGGATCAACTCGTCATACACACACGCACACGACGAGTAATTCTGCAACACCACATGTTAAACTATAGGGCAGCTGGCTGAGAACATTCAGTACAGGCCCTTGGCCACTAGGTAGAGCAGCTAACCGGGGGTTGTGACATCACAGGGCAGGCCACTATTGCTTCTGTCTGAAGTGGTTCCCAGGATTTGGCCCTACAGTGAGTAGTTCTAGGTACTGAGGACAAATGCTATTCACATGTCTTCAGGGTAACACAGACTGAAGCAATCACTATCCTGATATAGGCCCCATCTAGAGACAACCAAAGGAGGCACCGGGGGTTAGACATGGCTGCGCCCATGGCCTAACCCCTAGGAGCCCTATATCATGGTACATGTCCCAGTTTCAAAATAAGAAATGGCTATGATATATAATGTTGGAAAGCGGGTGCCTATACATATAGGCCCCCTGGTGATAAAAATGGAAACCAATAAAAACGATATACCGTAAAACCTTACATAATTATAAGCCTACCTTGTGTATAAGCCGCACCCCGACTTTAGGCCGATCCTATGAGCCGCACCAGCGATCTGATTACAGTCACTTTAGTACTGTTCCATAGTAACAAAAACTCGCATACTCGCACCCTGACCTTGGGCCGATCCTAGTATAAGCCACACCGGCGACCTGACTCGAGTGCTAGCCGCGGTTTATATGCAAGGTTTTACGGTATTTATGAACGCTCACTTAAAGTGGCATAATCACCGAGCAGAGAATGCCCATTTCACATTTCTTGTCATATCAGAGTAAGAGCACTGACCTTGACTAGGCTGCCGTCGGGCTCTGTGTGGATGTGCAGGCGGGTGCAGCCTGCATAGCAGGGGTTGTAGTAGGTGCGGAGGTTGGAGCCACAGACCGGTGAGTACACCGCCTCCTTACACTGACACTGCGCGTTACACTCAGCCGTCAGGTTCCACTTGTACGACACAGATACCTGCTCTATAGGCTCAGGTCTGTACGAACACACACTAATGTAGGTTATATGGGACACACAGGGCATGGGTGTAGGTTATATGGGACACACAGGGCATGGATGTAGGTTATATGGGACACACAGGGCATGGGTGTAGGTATTTGGGACACACAGGGCATGGATGTAGGTTATATGGGACACACAGGACATGGGTGTAGGTTATATGGGACACACAGGACATGGGTGTAGGTTATATGGGACACACAGGGCATGGGTGTAGGTTATATGGGACACACAGGGCATGGATGTAGGTTATATGGGACACACAGGGCATGGGTGTAGGTTATATGGGACACACAGGACATGGGTGTAGGTTATGTGGGACACACAGGGCATGGATGTAGGTTATATGGGACACACAGGGCATGGGTGTAGGTATTTGGGACACACAGGGCATAGGTGTAGGTTATATGGGACACACAGGGCATGGGTGTAGGTATTTGGGACACACAGGGCATAGGTGTAGGTTATATGGGACACACAGGGCATGGGTGTAGGTTATATGGGACACACAGGGCATGGGTGTAGGTATTTGGGACACACAGGGCATAGGTGTAGGTTATATGGGACACACAGGGCATGGGTGTAGGTTATGTGGGACACACAGGGCATGGGTGTAGACTATAAAGCCCTGCTGTATAGGCCCAGTTTTGTATACGCACATAGAGCATCAATGTTGTTTATATAGGACACAAGACTTGTTTACTGACCTCTGGGGGTAGGCATCATTGACTCCCACTATGTTAATGGAGTCACATCCTAGCGCGAAGAGCGTGGCAAGTAGGATGGTGGGTACACAGTTGAGCAGCATGAGCAGTTTGACGGAGCCCGTCATGCTGGGTTTAAGTTTGTTCATCACCCCGCCCCCTGAAATGATGCCCAGTACAGCCGCCGGGATCAACACGCAACCTGGGGAGATGCAGGACAGTGGTAATGTTGGGCAGCAACATAGCAACAATGCATGGCTTGTTGTATCGGACATCAACAAGTAGAGTTTCACTGAGTGACCCTGAGACTGATGTATCTTTCCATATACTACTTGTTCTCACCTCTTATGATTCAAACTACATTGATCCATCTCCATATCAACTAGCGTAAGATCATATTCAGATACTTTTTCCTGGATATACATCTATATCTAAGTTCAGTCTTTAACGAGGCAAACCTGACACAATATAATAGCTTTAGGCTTATTACAAATCCTAGTCCCCAAAGTGAAGTTCTGAAAAGGAATATCCCAGCTAACAAAAAATACTTTATCTTACGTCAGAATAACGTTTTTATAATGTTTTGTCACAATAAGGAGCCACACAGAAACGTCGTGTAACGTTGTATCACATTTATTTACTTATTTATTTGCTGGGATCAACAAAATTTCAAATGAGTGTTCACTAAATCATGCATGATCAGATTTCCTAAATATATATTATGTCTTTTATACATTCAGAACCCCATAGGTTGATATAATATCTGGGACAGCTGGTGGGACATGCTCTAATAGGGACTGGTCTTTTTGCATGATACTTGGAATAAAGGGGGGTTGTCTTTCTTGGTTGGTCTACATGCACTTTTCTCTCGTCCCCCTCCCCCAACCATCCCACTGTTACAATGCAAAAATATATAGTGTGTTTATAAATACCATTTTCAAAACTGTACCGAAGCTAAAGCATGTTTAGGAGGCCTGTGTCCATATAAACTCATATCTTTTTGACCGGCACTATATGTGAATGGTTCAATCAATTTGCAGGCTGGTGAGGTAATCTTTATATCAATGTATAGAATGAGTTAACTCCACCCCTCTCTCCAGAATACCTAGGGTGAGAAAAGGTGGACAGTCCCATATGACTGAGCCCTAGAGTGTACCTCCTCACACCTTAATTCACCTGGAGGTGGGAGGGGGTTAATGTAGGGGAGGTTGGTGGTGGGCTGCTGTGCAGTACCTGTGTTTTTTACACTACCTTTTACAGGCTGCTGTGTATGTGAGTATGTCATGGGTGAATGGTTTCTGTTAATTCTACTGCAGTGGAAGTATAGAGAAGGTTACATATACTGGTGTACTACGTCACAGTGTGGGCAAACAACGGCTATACGTGTTTAGGTAACCTCACCATGATAGCCACACACCAGGGCCATTACCCTTAACTGTCTTGTTAATTTCCTGGGTTGTGATAAATCCCAAGCTTACACCATACATGATTATATTACATTTATATGATTATATTTACCCCATATAGGACTTATCTGGCTTTTAGTATAAAGTATAACTGACTGATTCATGGTGCATATACCTAGGGGTCACAGTCCACAGGTGTGTTTGCCCACCGCAACCCCCCCCCCGCCATATAAATAGAAACAATCAAGTATATGTAACCTTCCCTATTTTGTGTGCCCATAACCCTGTTTCCCAGTTGAGGGAAAGCAGAAAACCTGATGGCCCTGCACACCTGCTATTTTGAGAAAATATTCATACCCTGACATAAACCCGGCATGCCTTAGTAGAGTCATAATACAATAATTATGCTACTGACACAGACTAAGGTTTGGGCGTGTTTATTTCTTACGACCCGGTGTGAACTCCTGCTGGAACATACATATACAAAATTAAAAACAAAAACTACAATTCAGTCAATCCCTCGAGCGTCGCTCAGAGCTCTATACCGTACCGGCTCCAGTGGGATTGTGTGGTTTGAATCCGCCCACACAGTTGTAGTTCCAGGATCCTCCCCTAGGTGGCATGGCGGAGCTGCTAGCCTGACCCACCCTAGGGGGCCTCACCGTGCCATTTGGTTTTATAGCTGTATAAGGCGCACTTATACTCACATAAAAAAAATGTAATTGCATAATTAATTAATTCGTCGCCCGTTTTTTTTGAGAAACTTTCCATGCCAAAAGTGCCCATATCCATGGCTGATTTTAAGGTGCTTGCCTACCTTGGTACCGAAGTATCTAGAAATCTACAAAATTGAGACTAATGAGGTCCAAATGTCATGTACTTTCCAGAAATGCAAAAAAACGGACAGGCCCCAAGCTAGTTTCTGACCTATTTGACCTTAAAGATTGAGTGCATTCTGAGATGATGCTGTAATATTAAATACCTGTTGAATCATGATTTGTCCATCATTATCACACTATGGCCATGAAATTACACCAGGTTTGAGTCAAGATCTTGCTTGAATAACCTAATGAAATGAAATTACGAATAGTTCAAGAATTCACCAGTTTCGGAACTTTAGAAAAAATAAAGTGTATTTGATTTGATCACAAGTATTAATAATGTCCCTTTGTAAAGTAAAGGGTAGCAAGTGTTTTTAACATGGGGTCCTGCACGTATTTTACATGTTTTGTGTCTCCGAAGAAAAAAAGGGAAATCATCAACATTCATAAAATCCATTGTAAGAATGCATTACCACCTTCTCGTACTATGCCAACACACAGTCTATACGAAAACCTTTTCACTATGCAGGACATTCGTTCCTGCAGAAATATCTTTTTGCAGGCCCGACTTCATTTTTGCAGGCCCGGGTATTAGCGTGCGATCTTGTTATGTAATAATTAAGTATAAAACAAGTGTTTATACTGATAGTATTACATGAATAGGGCTCCTCAGTATGCTACAATAACATTCATCATTTTAATATATAAATTACTGAACATTACAGAAAATATTCAGGCTTTCTGTTTTACGCTGTACAGTTCGATTTACAAGCCGTAAAAAATTAAATGTAGGCAAGAATCTCCAGATTACAGCCAGCCATTTTGGGCCGACAATAGCAGCCTTTCTGCTGGACCGGCAGGCTTTTTTCGTGTAGACTGAATACATGTGTAATGTTCGAAATATCCTTAATAATATTGGCAAACATATAGCAGTTAAAACTGGGTATCAGGAGGGGTGATTTTCTTGATATAATCGAGCATAGCCTATATCTGTGAGCCCGGCACCCACAGAGATCAAGTGTGTCGTTCCATATCGGTTAGGAACGCTTTATAGCGTTGCGTGTATTGGACACTACACGAACGTACCCACTCACCTCATATAGGTGCACGAACACACCTGAGACTCATAGCTGGCGTCCTTGGTTACCACCAGGAAACCGCCACAGTACACAGCCAGCAAGCGTGGAGGTCAAATTGTTAAACGACCAATATAAAACTCCATGCCACGGACTTTCTTTTATTACCAACTTACAGTTGTACACAATTCAACCTTCACCTATAATATGTTTTTATATTTGCATTTTATTCAATGTTCATCAAATCCAAATACATATCATATACTCAAACCCACTCTCACTTTTATCTGGGAATTTAAGCGGCTGTCTCTAGGGGCGTAAAGTAATGATGTTGGCGAGAGTCTAGCTTTAATCTGATAGGGTTTACCTGTAAAGAGGTTGGCAGATGAAGGGGGAAGGTTGAAGGACAGTTGCATGTACTTGGCGATGAAGCGATTAAAGCCGGTCCCAATTGACTGTTCCGCCACGATTGTCAGCGTTATCGTCAACCATGTCAAGTTCCGCAGTAACTTGCGAAAATACTTTGGAAAATCTGGAATGTCAGTTAGTATATGGTTGTTTTAATGTTAGCATAGTTAGATTGCATGTTATTGTATATGTTGCAATGGAGAAATCACAGAGATACAAAGTTTTATTTCAGTTTGATCACAAAATAAGATTGCATGACATGCCTTCAATTCTAGATTGCAACATTAAAACCCTAATTGATGAATTCATGTTTTTAAATTGATGATACCTAAATTAATGACCTTCCCAGTAAACAAAAACCGTTATATGACATTTTATAACGTTAAATAACGGTTTTTTTGTTGGCCGGGATAGGTCATCAAGTTGACATCCTTAAGTCAGCATTGTGATGACGTTGGGCTGTCACATCTGATCCTAATGATGACCTTGGGTTGTCCCAATAACGGCCTAAGTTATCAATTTAGGTATTGTTAATTTGAAGACCCAAAGTCATCAGTAATGACATGCTGTTCTACAGTGTCCCAATAACGGCCAAAAGTTGTTACACATCAGGGTGCATATTGGCACAAAGTTGCCACTCAGTCTCAAAGGAATGGACTATTTACTCTTTTTATCATGTGCTATTAATGGTGACAGGAAGCAAAGTGGAACTGATGGATTTGTCTCACCTTTTAATCTGCTGCCAAAGCTGGCAAACGCTGGTCTGTCCTCAGAGTTGGAGTGAGTGGCTGCCTCTGGAAGCTCGCGTGGGAAGAAGGTGAGCGGGATGGCCACTGCCACAGCCATGAAGGCAGTCATCAGGAACCCTGCAACCAGACAAGGTGTCCTGCTCAGCCATCTTCTTATAAGGGCTTCACTATCCCCGTCATGCACCCATCATCATGCCATTTTTGTGCAAAATACTTAATTGCAAATTTGAAAACACAGAATCTTTTAAGGCCATGTTGACCACTAGGTGGAATGTTGCCGTGGATGTATATGTGGCTCACCTATCCACCAGGCACCTATCCAGGTAGGACTGGAGGGTTGGAGTCCGACTGGGGCCTCCCCAGGCACCACGTACAGCTGCAGTAGCGCAGCACCAACCAGAAACCCGGCCGCTGGACCCAGAGCTCCCATTGAGTACATTATACCTGCAACATACCAAATACCCAATTCATATCATAAACTGCTGCTCAAATGAACTTGATGAAAGTTTTATTTCAGTCATATAGCTCACCTGAGTAGAGTGGGAAGTGGCGCAAGTTGTCATAGTTACAAGCCCATAGCTCACCTGAGTAGAGGGGGAAGTGGTTGAGTCGCCTGTTGTCATAGTTACAGTCACTAAGCTCACCTGAGTAGAGGGGGAAGTGGTCGAGGGCAGCTGGGCCGATGTTCAGCTTTATGTTCACCCCAGGTACACTCCGCCATTTCATAAGTAGTCCACCTCAGGTGAACAAGGAATTGACCAATCACAGAACAGCCTCCTGCCCCCACCAGCTGATGGTGTTATCCAGCAGCTGCACATCCACACCCTACTGTACCCCAGGTACACAGCCACACTGTACTGTACCCCAGGTACACAGCCACCCCCAGGGCCTACCACATGTGTTTTTATCCATCTAGAGATGCAATTGGAGGGGATGCTAGTGTGACATGTGCAACCACTGTGTACCTGAGGTACAGTATCTAGGCAACCACACTGTACCTGGGGTACAGTAGCTAGGCAATCACTGTGTACCTGGAGTACAGTAGGTGACCACTGTGTACCTGAGGTACAGTAGCTAGGATGCCCCCTGTGTACCTGGGTACACTAGGTGACCACTGTGTACCTGAGGTACAGAATGGATACTTGAGTTGTGGTCTCTGTAACCTAGTTTAATTACTCAATTAGGCCCACTAGTAGTCTACTCTACCTCAGGTACAGTGATCATCCTATATGTTTACCTGAGGTACACTTTCTCACCCTACTGTACCTTAGGTACACATCCCTACTGTACCCCAGGTACACATCCACACCCCTAGGGCTCATACTACACATGTGTTTTCTCTTCTAGAAATGTAATTGCAAGGAATGCTCTAGTATGACATGCTGTATACCTGGGGTACAGAACGATGTGTACCTGGGGTACAGAAGGATGGTCACTGTGTACCTGGGGTACAGAAGCCTACTGTGGCAGCAGCAGGCCGCCTGCTTATAAGATGGCGGCTGTGATTGGTCGATTCCTTGTGTACCTGAGGTGGACTACTAATGAGCAGGGCAGAGTGTACCTGGGGTGAACATAAAGCTGAACATCGGCCCAGCTGCTGGTCGAGGTGCATGTTGTCATAGTTACAGTCACTAAGCGCACCTGAGTAAAGGGGGAAGTGGTCGAGGCGCATGTTGTCATAGTTACAGTAACATAGCTCACCTGAGTAGAGGGGGAAGTGGTCGAGGCGCATGTTGTCATAGTTACAGTAACATAGCTCACCTGAGTAGAGGGGGAAGTGGTCGAGGCGCATGTTGTCATAGTTACAGTAACATAGCTCACCTGAGTAGAGGGGGAAGTGGTCGAGGCGCATGTTGTCATAGTTACAGTAACATAGCTCATCTGAGTAGAGGGGGAAGTGGTCGAGGCACATGTTGTCATAGTTACAGTAACATAGCTCACCTGAGTAGAGGGGGAAGTGGTCGAGGCGCATGTTGTCATAGTTACAGTCACTAAGCTCACCTGAGTAGAGGGGGAAGTGGTCGAGGCGCATGTTGTCGTACAGGTAGGTGGGTCCCAGTGTGTACACGGGGGACGCTCCTATCCCAATCAGCATGAAGGCCACGATAAACACAGCCAGCGCCCACGTCTCTGGGTTCTTCAAGGCCTCCTGCCCTTCCTCACAGTTCAGGGTAGATTCTGTCTGTATACACAGAGGATACAATATGTGTAGTATTTTTAGTATCAGGTGTAGCCTTTTTCAGCTGAATTGCACTTATACAGAACATTTTTGGGTGGGTTAATGATTTTTATGCTCTCTTCCACCTCTCGGTAAAATGAGCCAGTGCTTATTTGAGAACATATACTGAAATAAACCAAACTGGCAGGGCTTGCTAGTAGGGGTGGGGTGGGGCATTTATTTTGCTGAAATAGAAGTTTTCACATTTCATAGAATTTCTCACCATGCTATGGTTACAGATGCCGACGTCTGTGACAGTGGAATTATCGTTGCTGGGTGGACTCCCCAAGAAGTGAGGTAGTGAGAAGACGATGGCACCCAGAGCTATCAGTATTGCTCCTCGGCTCAGCCAGCGAGCCCGGTTATGGGTGTCCCCAAAATAACTGACGATGATACCTGCCAGCACTGCTGTGATGTCATAGCTACTGATGATGAAGCCCAGCTCACTGCTCCACAACTGGTATCTGCAGAACACAACACACAGTAAGTGACTGCCCTAGACCAGTACAGCACACAACACACAGTAAGGCACTGCTCCTAGACTAGTACCAGGTAGGGGATGGGAATACCTTTTTGGTATGCACCACTACAGTGGTACAGCCCTTTAATATTATTATACCATATCAGTATTCTGGTACTGTGCATAGTTCTGGGGCGTACTATTAAAATGGTACATTTTGTGTGATCAGTGGAGCATGGCCATGGAGCTTGGCCTGGTCACTGGGGTCATGGATGGCTGGGCAGCCCCCTGAGTACCCTTCCTTTAATGGAAGAACAAAGGGTCTTATCTATAACAACACTGGGGGCATGGGTAGGGTAGAAACCCCAACCTTTTTCTCATGTTTTTTCCCAATTTATGGCATTACCATTTTATTAAGGGTTAAAACCAAAACGCAGTGTTGTGGATAAGTCTATAAGCCACTAGACTGCATGCTCAATTTAGTTAGTAAATCAAACAGAAAAATCGCAAATGGATTTATCTGGTTCCCTTTCATAGATCTTCATGAATGCAATCATCTTCAATGCATAATATCTCCGTGAAGAAATATTGTTGTAGTGTGTAAAATGAGCAAGTGCATAGCTTGAGATATTCCCTATCCAATGGTACCAAACATTATACACATTTATATTCAGACTTTAAGAGAACTATTAAAGTAAGTGTAGAGATACACTGATTCTGAAGGAAGGCCAATATGCTAGTACGCCCTAGATCATGAGCACATGTACAGTTCATTTAGGGCGTTCTAGAATAGTGGATATGTCCTCAACCTTGAACCTGAGTACAGCACACAACACACAGTAAGGCACTGCTCCTAGACGAGTACAGCACACAGTAAGGCACTGCTCCTAGACTAGTACAGAACACAGCAAGGCACTGCCCCTTGACTAACACAGTAAGGCACTTTCTTTTTTACCTCCCCCCCCCCTGCTGGGATTATTTTGAGAATTTTAGCACACAAAAAAAAGAGTACATACTAATTAGCAAACACCTAAGATTAGGCCTTCTGAATTGGGAATATTTCTCAATATACCATTTGATGGCCGAAAGAAGACTTCTTCAGGCTTTTCTTTTTCCCCTCTGCCCCCTGGAAAATTTCAGTACCCAGCTCCCCCTGAAGGGCAGCTTTTTTTCCTCCGGCCCCCCAAAATCTTTGCTCTGAGCGCCCGTACTCCAAGTTATCAATAAAAGGTGGCCCAACATGACTGTATAGCTTCCGGTACAGGCTTGCAAGCAACCAGCTTTAGGAAACTGAGGTTTATGCAGCTGATTACTTGCAAGCCTCTACGGAAGATACAGTCATGCTGGTTTAGTAACACACAACACAACACAATAGGTCACTGCATGCACATAAATACGCTAGATAAATGCTATAGAATATTTGAACAAGTAGATCAGCACAAAGATGAGTACCTATTAAGGTAGATGTATATCAAGTGCATATTCTGTGAAATTGTTGAATTTCAATATTCCAAGTCTCTATTAAAAGATTTGTTTGATGACTTACCTTTTTTCTATGGTAGTGAGGATACTACTGGAGTAGCCGGAGACTACAAATGACTGCACGAGGACGAGAACACAGATACAGAAGAGGAAGCAGCCCGGGGCGGCACACGGCTACAACAGGAGGACACCATGGTCAGTACAGCACAAGAAGCATGTAGTTGTCATGTAACCCTTTTAACCCTCTGATAAGGTAAATGTGTGAACTGATGCTTTGGGTGACCAATATAAGTACCGGTCAATATTCACACAACCCAGTGTATGTGCAACTGTATTTATGCTTTGAAACCTGATTTTGCTGTTTTGGAACTGTCTCTAATAAATCCCAGTAATTCCCTGAAACCTGTTACTTTGTAAAATAGAAATTAGTTATGACAGTTATAGAAATGAACTAGCTGACCAGATAAACCTGGACAACAATTGTTGTATAATCAGTACGCTGTGTTATGCATTTATTGAGGCTCAGTGATCATGCTTTACAGACATGGCATGGAAAGAAAGGCGTTACCCCTACAAAGAGGGACGAACTACCTGAGGATACCCCTACTAAGAGGGGCCTGCTACCGGAGGATACCCCTACTAAGAGGGGCCTGTTATCGGAAGATATCCCTATCAAGAGGGGACAGCTACTGGAGAGCACCCCATCATAGAGGAACAGCTTCCTACACCTCCCTCTATTACCACAGCCATTTTAAGTAGTCACTGAGATATTAAATCTCAGCACGCACAAGTAGTATCATGAAGCTGCTCAGAATAATTAAAATCAACTTGACTGATAAATATATAGTTAAAATCGATGAAATATCTGATTTAATCTAATTTAATTTATTAGAAAGCTCAATGGCATCCACATTGAATTAGAATTAGCTATATTAGTTATATTAGAAAATGGACTATATTAGGAAATGGACTATGACCCAAACCTGGGCATGTCTAAAGGAAAGTGACACTGCCCTGAAGACCCCAGAGACTCTATCAGCTGCTGACGCCACCATACCAATTGCAAGGCAGACAAGCACTGTGTTCATCAACCATAATCACCACTTCCTTCATCATCATCATCATCTACACCACATACAGTTCTGGGGGAGAGACATAAGGTGGCTGGACTTGGGGAGGTCATTGCTGCGAGGAAAGGTAGGTGTGGATCTACTAACAACCTCATGTTGGAAACTTCTAGTTTACTTAAGAGCGCAAAGTTAGGTATAACAGCTGAGGACCTAATAAACCTCAGCGGCCTAAAACTAGGTCACATGAATTGCAGAAGTATGTTGAAAAAGCAAATTGACATACACCCACTTCTAGGGCCATTAAAGATATGTTGCTTAGGAAAGACATGGTTGAGTGACATGCACTCAGAAGACATGGTTCTTTGGCCTGGGAAGATGTCATATAGACAGGATAGAATTCCGACACCAGATAAGGTTAGGGGTGGAGGTCTGCTGGAGTAGCCGGAGACTACAAATGACTGCACGAGGACGAGAACACAGATACAGAACAGGAAGCAGCCCGGAGCGGCACACGGCTACAACAGGAGGACACCATGGTCAGTACAGCACAAGAAGCATGTAGTTGTCATGTAACCCTTTTAACCCTCTGATAGGGTAAATGTGTGAACTGATGCTTTGGGTGACCAATATAAGTACCGGTCAATATTCACACAACCCAGTGTATGTGCAACTGTATTTATGCTTTGAAACCTGATTTTGCTGTTTTGGAATTGTCATAAACTGTGTCTAATAAATCCCAGTAATTCCCTGAAACCTGTTACTTTGTAAAATAGAAATTAGTTATGACAGTTATAGAAATGAACTAGCTGACCAGATAAACCTGGACAACAATTGTTGTATAATCAGTACGCTGTGTTATGCATTTATTGAGGCTCAATGATCATGCTTTACAGACATGGAAAGAAAGGCGTTACCCCTACAAAGAGGGACCAACTACCGGAGGACACCCCTACCAAGAGGGGCCTGCTACCGGAGGATACCCCTACTAAGAGGGGCCTGCTACCGGAGGATATCCCTATCAAGAGGGGACAGCTACTGGAGAGCACCCCATCATAGAGGAACAGCTTCCTACGCCTCCCTCTATAACCACAGCCATTTTAAGCAGTCACTGAGATATTAAATCTCAGCACGCGCAAGTAGTATCATGAAGCCGCTCAGAATAATTAAAATCAACTGGACTGATAAATATATAGTTAAAATCAATGAAATATCTGATTTAATCTAATTTAATTTATTAGAAAGCTGAATGGCATCCACATTGAATTAGAATTAGCTATATAAGTTATATTAGAATCATTAGACTCATTAGAATATACAAAGAAATTTTGAATGACATCTACATTAAATTAGAATTAGTTATATTAGAATGATTGGATTTACTATAATATAGAAAAAAATATGGTAGTAAGTATAGTATACTAGATGATATCTGGAATAAGATTCATTGTGATCTTGTATAACCCATGGCCTGTGTTATGATTACCACAATGCAAAACATACACAAGAGAACCCAAACCGGACGGAAATGGACTATGACCCAAACCTGGGCATGTCTAAAGGAAAGTGACACTGCCCTGAAGACCCCAGAGACTCTATCAGCTGCTGACGCCACCATACCAAGGCAGACAAGCACTGTGTTCATCAACCATAATCACCACTTCCTTCATCATCATCATCATCTACACCACATACAGTTCTGGGGAGAGAGACATAAGGTGGCCGGACTTAGGGAGGTCATTGCTGCGAGGAAAGGTAGGTGTGGATCTACTAACAACCTCATGTTGGAAACTTCTAGTTTACTTAAAGCCCCAGCTCTCCTATAAATAGGGCTGAGTACCTGTCCCGACTGCGCCCTGACTGACGGTGGAGGGGTACCGAGACCTGCGGGTTTAAGAGCGCGAAGTTAGGTATAACAGCTGAGGACCTAATAAACCTCAGTACCTAAGTATGTCGAAAAAGAGGAGAGACATGGTTGAGTGACATGCACTCAGAAGACATAGTTCTTTGGCCTGGGAAGATGTCATATAGACAGGATAGAATTCCCACACCAGGAAGGCGTTTCACTGTATCATACGGAGGGGCCGTATGTGTCTTTTTTGCGTTTCAGTTCATTTTTGCGTTTCAGCTCAACATGTCCGCATCTTACGGAAAAAGATACGGCCGCTGTATGTACATACGGCCGGCCGTATGTACATACGATGAAAATTGCGTTTCAGCTCAACATGCGGAGCACAAAAATTCCGCATCTTTGGCGTTTTTAGTACAAGATATACGGAGGGGTAGGGGGGGGTGCTATGTCAAAAAATGCACATATACCCTGTTTTTTAGGGCCGTATGTGTCTTTTGTGTGCCGTATGTGGTATTTTTGCTCCGTATGTGTCATATCACTTCAGATCGTAATGGTGACAAAGAGATGGGGATGGTAGGGGCCGTGAGGAGATTTTGGGGGCCGTGAGAAAATGGTAGGGGCCGTGAGGAGATGGTAGGGGCCATGAGGAGATGGTAGGGGCCGTGAGAAAATGGTAGGGGCCATGAGGAAATGGTAGGAGCCACTACTACCATTTTGTCACCACTAAAGCCAGCTCTGTACTCTGTTGTCTACGACCGTTTATACACAAGGAGTCTGTGGGCAAAGTTTCAGCTCTGTAGGGCCATTATTTACCGAGTTATGGAAGAAAAGACTCTTTTTCATGTAATTTCTCCCAAAATCCATATAATTTTTTTATTTTTTTTTTATCATGAAGGTAGAAGTTGGACTTAACTCATTTACTCGTTAAAATAATTCTAGGGCCATTTTATTACATATATATATAGCACTTTAAAAGTAGTAGTAGTTGAAATGTTAGCACTCAAGAGGTTTTGCACCTGTGTGGATGGATATGAACTCGCCGCGGTACAGGGGTGGCCCACTCCAGATCCCCAGTCAACACTTACATTGTAGCAGTGTGACAGGATTACATTACATTTACACAGGGTTTTTGCATATATATGATTATACTGGTGTGTACATGGAGCTGGCTAAGGGCCATAGCAAATGTATATTGATTATAATTATAATTGTGCTCCGTACTACCATTTATTACCTTATTCACACATTTTTCTCCTCATTACTTTATAAAAGCTAAGTTGAGTGTTATAAGTATAATCAATGCTGGTGTCAGATATTTTCGAGCTATATAAGTTCTTTTTGTACACCAGGATAAAATAAACGGGATAGATGTATTTACATCTTCTCATACTCAAAAAAGAAGGGACAGGAGAGGTCAGGGAAGAGACAGGAGAGGTTGAGAAAGAGACAGGAGAGGTCGGGGAAGGCACTGGATTCACCTCTGAGTCACCTCTGAGTGTTGGTGCTGCCACCTAGAGGCTAAGTCATGCTGGCCTCAACTCCTCTGATATATATATAAGGGAATGGAGATCGCAAGCCAAATGGGGGAGGTCATGTGGACCTAAACCAGTATTCTGTAAGCTAGTACAGTCCCCCACCTCCCTTCTCCTTTTTTAAAGTGCACATATATATGTAAAAAAATGGCTCTAGGATTGTTTTAATGAATAGATAAGTAAAGTCCAACTTCTACCTTTATAATTAAAAAAAGATAAATTAAAAAAATTGATTTTCAACTAAATTATACCCAAAAATGTCTTTTCTTCTGTAACTCGGTAAATAATGGCCCTACAGAGCTGAAACTTTGCCCACAGACTCCTTGTGTTTAAACAGGCAATAGCTATCAGAGTACAGAGGTGCCTTTCCCGACCTTTTCTATCTCTTCCCCGACCTATCCTGTCCCTTCCCAAACCTCTCCTGTCCCTCCCCTGTCTCTTCCCCCAACATACGGACCCTATATATACCCTCCCCAGCCTACCTCCGTATGTTGCTACATATTATGACGTCACAGAGGGAATTCCCTAGGGGTTTCCCGGAATGTAGACTGGTTTTTGCATATTTTTCTAAAAGGGACAGGTGACAATGTCCGTATCTTGAGAGGGCCGTATGTTGGATGCCGTATGTTGATATTTTGTAAAAAAAAAAGATACGGAGGGTATGCGGAGGGTGAAAAGAAACGGAAAATTTGCTTTGGTGATATTTTGTCCGCATCTTGACCGCATCTTTCGGCCGTATGTTGTTTTTTATATCAACATACGGTGAAACGCCTTCCAGATAAGGTTAGGGGTGGAGCTCTGATGACTTATATTGAAGCACACATTTTCCATTTTCAGAATTGGTGGAAAATGCTCCCTATCAGGATAAGGATACACAATGCATCACAATCAAAATTGATCAAGAATAGCACAAGAGATGAGCTATTCTGAACGTATATAGACCGCCAAATGGATCTACTGAAGGCTTCATTGACCATTTGAAAGCTATAATCAAAATTATAGATGACGGATTTATAGAAATATGGATCATGGGGGATCTGAATATTGATATTGGGAGGGACTGGGATAAAGGAGGATATACTCTTGATACATTCTTTGCATCCAAAGGTCTATCTAGATCAATAACAGATATAACATACCACGACGGTAATAGCTGTTTGGATCATATCATCACTAACTGCCCAATTGTACTCAAAGCAGGAGTGGTCACCGACTTGATCAGTGACCACTACCCAGTAGCAGCATTTAGGAAGAGGTTGAAAGTAAAATTCCCAGTGTCTACCTTTAAAGGGAGATCATATAAATTCTACTCAGCTGAAGAACTGAGGGAGGATTTACCCAGTAAACAAATAACGTTATACACCATTTTATGACGTTATATAACGTTATATGTCAATGTTTTTCTAAGTCTCTTTGGTATGGCATAACGTTATGTAAAGTTTAAAACGTTATTTTGACGTAAAATAACGTTTTTTTGTTAGCTGGGTAGCTTATGAAGAGTGGGACACCTTTTTTGAAGAGAACGACCCAGGTACCCAGTGGGAAATAATGAAAGCAAAGATATTACTTTATCTAGATGCCAATTGTCCGCTGAAAGACATGAAATTCAGAATTAACCCAAATGAGTGGATGACAAATGAGCTGCGTGAACAAATGTCAGATAGAAGAGTTGCAGTTGCTGAGTATAAAACAACAGGGATGCATTAGACCTACCTGAATGCCAAATGTAGAAGGTGTGAGGTCAATAGAGCCTGTCATGCAGCCAGGGGAGAATATGTAAAAGATGCACTGCAAGAATCGAAGGGTGATGCCAAGGCTTTCTGGAGAGAACTCAATAAATTAATTGGCCCACAAAATAAAACTCAATTCAATCAATTTCAATTTGCAAGGTTTTTATTCTGCTGATCTCAAAAAACATAAAAGTATGAATACAATTACATTTGATTCCATTGGATAACAGAAGAGGTTGATACTTATAATGATAACACCATTTAATTAGCATTTTTGGTAACAGCACCTCCATTCCATTGTTTAATGATGATGACTGCCAGATAGCCTATCATTGTGATATTACTGGGGGAGGGGGAGGGGAGGGGGGATGAGTGATGAGGTGATACCTAGTTTGTATTAAAAGCATGTAAGTGTAGTCAGGCTGGTTGGGTGTATGATATACCTGTGATCAATATTCAGATACATGTCATTCGGATGGATACATTGTGTTACAGTGAGTATTTTATGACTGAGGTTACTGGTGTTTTCACAGGTAGAACATATTGAAATATGTGCGATCCTACATATTGTTAAATCAAGGCGGCAAAGTTCCGACCTGCCACCTGGCGTGTAAATCATATGGTCACGTGTGCTTTAATAAAGTGGCGTCTCTAGTTGGCGTCTTCCTTGTCACGATGGAAGCAGGAGTCAGTCCTTTTGTCTTAATCTGCTTGAAACCTCGATAAAACCAATAGGTAATGGGCCTAGGAACGCTTTGATCTACGGTGGAAGGGTGGAGGATTGATAAGAGATTGACCAGAGAGGTTGGAGACATCGGATGGGCGGTAAAGGCTGAGATTTAGACACGTGAAAGTCAGCGATTTGGCGACGTCGGGAGAGCTCCCGGGAACCACGTGTGTACGACGTGGGAGGCAGCACGGAGGCGGCAGCAGGCCTGAGGCAAGGAGGAGCGCCCCGGAGCGCCCACCTCTGGAGAGGGGTGACAGTGACGATGCCGTGTATGGATGATCATCAACATTGGTTGATAGGAATTATGGATCTGTGAATGACGCCGGGAAAAGTGCTGAGTCGGCAAGTTGCAGAATCAGCTGATCGGCGGACGCCATCTGAGGCGGCGTGAGGCGGCAGCAGGCCTGAGGAGGGGGAGCGCCCACCTCGGGAAAGTAGCAGCGCGACAGCAGTGGCAGGAGCCGTGTACGATGTGCTGCTGTGGTGTTTGTGTCGACTTTGGGTGTGTGCAAGACAAGAGGACACAACGTAGTGGATGTACACAGGGATGTCGACTTGGGGTGTGTATACAGTTACAGTGAGTTACAGACAGTGGCTGGTAGTTACAGAGAGCGTGTAAGTAGCCAGGAGGATCTGTGTTCTTTTGTGTACACTAGGACGACGTGAGGTGTGTCAGTAGACTGCAGGTGACGTCAGGAGACTGCAGGTAACGTCAGGAGTCTGTCAAGGAAGTAGCAGTGGACTATGGAGAACACTGTGAGTTTTCAGTAGTAAGTTTATGTACTGTGTTGGGAGCACTAACTGTGCGTTTGCAGTAGTAAGTTTATGTACTGTGTTTGGACTTTGGTAGCACTAACTGTATGTTTGCAGTAGTAAGTTTATGTACTGTGTTGGGAGCACTAACCGTGTGTTTGCAGTAGTAAGTTTATGTACTGTGGTTGGACTTTGGTAGCACTAACTGTCCGTTTGCAGTAGTAAGTTTATGTACTGTGTTGGGAGCACTAACCGTGCGTTTGCAGTAGTAAGTTTATGTACTGTGGTTGGACTTTGGTAGCACTAACTGTGCGTTTGCAGTAGTAAGTTTATGTACTGTGTTGGGAGCACTAACCGTGCATTTGCAGTAGTAGGTTTATGTACTGTGTTGGGAGCACTAACTGTGCGTTTGTAGTAGTAAGTTTATGTACTGTGGTTGGACTTTGGTAGCACTGACTGTGCGTTTGCAGTAGTAAGTTTATGTACTGTGTTGGGAGCACTAACTGTGCGTTTGCAGTAGTAAGTTTATGTACTGTGGTTGGACTTTGGAGACACTGGAGACGTGTCAGAGGCACTGGTGACGTGTCAGAGACACTGGAGATGTACACTAGGAGAAGTGCGTTATTTTTAGTGTAGGGAGGTGAGGGCTGAAGCCTCACATGGAAATGAAGTACTGGTGACCTCTCTTTCCAAGTTTTAGGTATTATGTTTTAATTAAATAATAATAGCAGGTGATTGCTATTTGCTTTTAGTTTGTGAAAACATATGAAAGACCTATTGTATATGATCACCTTTTAATAGCTAAGGTATATACGCTATTTAGTGTATTATGTAACAACATAAGAAATTATTGTTGTTAAACTTCTAAAAACTAAAAAGATCTAGTTTGTGTAACTAAATAAGTTAAAGTAACTGGTTTATTTTAGTATGTAACAGAAGGAATGCTGTTTACTCATTTGTGTGTGTTTATCTGAGAAACAATACTTGACTATTGAGTCATACAAAGGACTTTACCAGTTTACTGGAGGAAACTAAGAACTAACATTTAACACCAGTTTACTGGAAAACATTTATAAGTCAAGATAAGGACTTCAAAAAAATTGGACATTTAAATACTAGGTCAAGGACATAGACCTATATCTGAAAGACACTGAACATTCAGAAGGAGTACTGAAACTAAATATATGTTTGAGAAGGAGCCTTTATGTTTGAATAACATTATCATCAATATGTTAGTCTCGAGAAGGAGTATTGAAATATGTGCGATCCTACATATTGTTAAATCAAGGCGGCAAAGTTCCGACCTGCCACCTGGCGTGTAAATCAGATGGTCACGTGTGCTTTAATAAAGTGACGTCTCTAGTTGGCGTCTTCCTTGTCACGATGGAAGCAGGAGTCAGTCCTTTTGTCTTAATCTGCTTGAAACCTCGATAAAACCAATAGAACATTATTGCACAAAATGAGATGACAGATACTTATGCATACAATACAGTGCCAGGATTACTAATACTAAACAAAGACTTTATAAGTATTATTTTAATTGCCCACCAAGTTGAATAAATTCAACGAAAAGTTCATTTGTAGTAGGTTTACCGCTGGGCTTTGTAGTGAAGAGTTGTCCGTAGTGATGCAATTTACAGATTTGTGAATTGAAGATGGTAATTCCAGTTCTCCTTGAAATGCTTTAGGATACTACTCTTCAATTTTCTTTTAAAAATAATGTTGTTTTCAGAAGTTCTTATTTCAGGTTTAATATTATTCCAGGTGTTATATGCATCAACAGGAGGAGACAATTGTACTTGTGGTGTATGTGAGGTGTACATCTTAATTAACGGACCATCTGCTGCTCTAGTCACTCTATTACAGATCAAATCTAATGACTTTAACATTATTAACCTGTAATAAATATACCTTGCAGATACTGCCTTCTCAGGTCAGTTCTCAGGTGGCGACCCTGTGAAAGGCGGAATATCGATGGCCTTTTGACGGGCTGCATCTGGATGTTTGATCTCCCCAAAGTTGAAAGGAGCATACCGTTCATCCAGTTCATCGATGTCCCGCGGGACAATGTCTGTCCCCAGCTTCTCAATAGCCGGGTTCCTGTCGTACTTAGCCCGCTGGACAGGAGTTAAGCCCTGTCTAGCTCTGGGCTTCGGTACTGGAACCGAGACCAAGGTCTGCTGTTGGTTCAACATCGTTGAACCAGTAGATGGGTGGGTGTACCCTGGAGGTGTTGCCGTGCCTCCAAAGGCGCCACCACAGACTGGAGTCTGTAGATAGCTAGCCCCCATCTGAGGTGTCATACCTGTTACCGTGGTGTGTACTAGCGGCGGGACACCTGAAGGTGTCACGGTCGTGTACACATTGGGTACGGGTATGACTGGAGGTACCACCGTTGAAGGTGGTGGTACCTGCTCTGACTTCTTCTTCAGGTCCTGATTGACTTGTCTTAAGCTTGCGAGGTCTTGCCTGGCTAAGTGGAGCTGCGCGCTCAAATCCTTTCCCAAGGTATTTAAGCTTGCAACTTCACATTCGCCAGACACCCTCTGGTGCAAAAGTTTGTCAACCTCCACCTTATGTGAAGCCATCTCACTTTGGAGTTCCAGAAGGAACTTTTTCTTCTCATCAACCTCCTTTAGGAATAACTTCCTAGTTTGGTTGATGGAAGCAAGTTCCCTCCGGGCTTCCGTGAGCTCTTGCAACTCAGTTTTCCTGGCGGTGGTACGCATGTCAGCCAGTAGGTCCCCATCCAACGGTAAGCTGGATGGCTCTTCTACTGCTGGCAGGTTCACTTTACCAGGAGCTTTTGTTGCCACATCTGTCTCCTTTGATAGCCCTCCACTCCCCCTACCGACGGGTGTAGGAGTGGCACCATCAGTGAAAACCGAAGTGTCTGGATCCAATGAAGGATCCGCTACCGTCGGTGTGGAACCGACGGGAGCAGGGTCGAGAGTTTTAGCCTCTCTACCCGGTATTTTCTGACCCTCAGGACAGAAAAGATTCGTGGAAAGGGAGTCCAACGATCTCCTGGGACTGATGTCAAAGGGTCCCGGGACTGGGGATTGCTCTCCGTCCTCACCTCCGGCGAAAGCCTCCACAATAGGATCACCTATTGCTCCTTGGGAGAGGTCGTCACCGGGCACCTCCAAGGCTGCCCGGCTCTCCCCCCTATTAGATTTGCCTGTGAAGAACCGTACATTTTGTACGGCCTCCTTACGTTCCTCAGCAGGGGTTTTAGTCCTGCCGCTGAACGAGCTGACAAAATCGTATAGGTAATCCATATACTATAAGCCTATTTAATACCTTATCAATGGTCGGTTCGATCAAGTGGTCACGGCACCAATGTAGTTGGTCTCTTACTACGTATGTGACACTTGAGTACAAAAACCAGACAAGGTAAATTAGACTGTAATATACGGCGACTTTATTATAAAGGAAACTCTTGGTGTATTATAGTACAAGTATAGCCAGCGGATATACAAGATCAGTAACAGATATATAATACAGTAGGCAACCCTATAGCATAGAGTTAAGCCCGTGAGCACAGGGTGGTCATGTCACGACAGTCCCAAACCTGACTGACTTCCAATGGGGAAGTAGCCACCTTATATACAGCGCTGCGTAGGCCACGTGACCGTACTAGCAGCGCCACCTGTTAGGTTTAGTTATGTAAAACGATTATATAACAACTACCGACGGTAACCGAAGGTGGTACCGGTACACTACCGTATATAACCGAACTAGAGGAGTCGGTGTATGTAACGAACCGACGACACTAGTTATATGAATAAAACAGTTATTTTACACAATAGAACCGTGTTGTTTTACATCTTATAACATACATAGACAAAGGTGCACGAGTTTTTGGTCTGTTGGAGGGTTATTTCACGAGTTGACCCTCAGGCCGTATTTCACGAGGCCGCAGGCCGAGTGAAATGCGGCCCGAGGGTCAACAAGTGAAATAACCCCCCCAACAGACCAAAAGCAAGTGTACCTTTGTGTTTATTTTTTACCTTTTTCGATTCAAATTAAATTATTAGGGCCTCTAGGGGGTTGAAGGGCTTAAACTAGTCTTTTTCTACATCGTTCAAATGTAAACAAACCGCCATTTTGATGACGTCACAAGGCAGTGAAATACGGACATGGGTTATTGCACGGGGGTGTGAAATACGGCACTCTTTGGTTAAATCAATGGCACTGCAGTATTTCATAAAAGATAAAATAGATATACAACGATAACAGTTAGACTTATAGTCAACCCGTTACAGGAAGAATGTTTACCTCTAGATGAATATTTTTGACAGAAATGGACAGTGGGTCCTTTATATTTAGGCTGACCCTTATACCAATATTTTGTAGGATTTGCAGCTTCTTTTGCTCAGAATAGCTTATACCAGATAAGAATACACTACTGTTATCAATGTATGGTAATAACATAGTTTTAAGCAATAGTACAGCAGTATCTTTATCCATGTGACCCCTAAAATGTCTCAGCAACCATATCTTATGATTTACAGAACTAATAGTTTTCGACAGCTGACTTTTGAAACTCATATTGTTGTCCATAATGATTCCAAGGTATTTATAATTCTCTACTTCCTCTAACTCCACACCTTTAACATTTACAGGGGGTAGAGTTACATTTTGTTCATATGTATATAACATAGTTTTAGTCTTCTTTGCATTAATGGTGAGCTGATTTTCGTCACACCAGGAAACAAGGCTATTCAGGTCTTTTTGTAAACAGTCTGCAATATTATGCAAGTCATTACCAGAGATAAATAGTACAGTGTCATCTGCATACTGAAGACACTTACAAGACATTGCCAGGTTTGATAAGTCATTAACATATAACTACGTTCAATGTGGATGGCTCCAAGTTGGAAGGAGCCACCACGGGTGAATATCGTAATGACTATTTTGCTACAATAGGGGAAAAGTTGTACAGAAAACTGCAAGAGAGAAATAACACCCTCCCTGACCCCAAGCTTAGACCAGAAGAGCACCTGGCAAAACTTGTAGTTCAGTCTATCCCAATCCCTGCCTGCTATGGTGGAGGGGCTCGGCGTTCTTATCTCCATGGTCGTAAATCCAATTAAAAAGCAATATGATGTCAACTTTGGGGCAGAGGTCCTCCCCAAGCCACAGGTTGTAGTAGTCTGATACATCCTGATCAGATACCACCACTAGCTTAATTGTGCCTGCAAACCATAAGTAATTGAATGCCTCTTTGAATAGATATTATTCCTTAATAACTATGCTATGCATGTCATGTGCTCTACATAGGTACTTTATTTATGATTCAACTCCTACCAGAAGTAATTATACAAGAAGTGTTTAATGCAATGTTATCATGTCATCAGTTTTCAGGCATACTACCACTTTAGATACCCATTTTTTACGGCGTTTTTCCCTATGGGGGCTACAGCATTGGACGGCAGGTTGGGAGTAAAAAGTGGATGATTCTAGTCTAGAAGGAAAGGGCTTGGATCCAAATTATGCTGTCATTTCTTTAATATTCGGTCTAAAAATACAGTACAAAGCACAACAAATACTACAAATAGCCCTCTATTGATAACAGCAATAACATTTAATGAATTCATGGTATTTCCCTACTTTTTTAATGCTAGTAGATATGAATTACGGGAGGGTCCCGCTGTGAGTAGTATAGTGACAGTAGGGTTTGGTGCAGGCAATGTATTAAAAGTGCTATTCGTCTGATTAACTCAATACATAGCTATATGTAGGGGTAACCTACAGCTCCTATAGGGGAATGAGGTCTAAAAACGACGCTAGACGACGTTTGACGATGATTTTCTAGTACTAAATAAAGGCTAAATCGACCTTTATTTGGTAGAATAAAGGACATATTGCGCTTCATTTAGTAGAAAAGAAGTAAGGGAGAAGTCAGGACCGTTCTAGTACTAAATAAAGGGTATATTGCACTTTATTTAGTAGAATAGCAGTAAGGGAGAACACAGGATAGTAGGTTTAAACAGGTAACCTATATCTGTCTATTTATTGATATATCAATAGTTTAATATAGCCTAAGGTGGATACCTGTAATTATAGGTATCCATGGGTAACTTGTTATGGATACCTATGAATATAGGTACCCGAAAGTCCCTTACTTAGAATACAGGTGAGGGAGAAGTTAAGATTGGTCTGCCACTAAATAAAGGATATAGGCCCTATTGCACTTTATTTAGTAGAATAGAAGTTAAGGAGAAGTCAGGACCGTTCTAGTACTAAAATAAAGGACATATTGCACTTTTTTTAGTAGAATAGAAGTAAGGGAGAGGTCAGGACCGTTCTAGTACTAAATAAAGGACATATTGCACTTTATTGAGAGGGGGTTTCCCTCCGTAACGCTATAGTCTGTGACTACTATCATCACTATTGGAAATAACACCTCTCTTTGCCTTTGGGGGGGGGGGGGGTAGCTTAAAAACTGAAAATCACTGTAGCCATTTAATGTGAAGTGTATTGGAATTTTGTCAGCGAATGATATTTAAATATTGATCATATCTATCTATATAGCACTGTTGGCTATTGGGAATTCGTCCGGCAATGGCGTATGTCTTGCTGCTATTAGATATCAATATGATATTCAAGTAAATTATAAAAATATTGATCTTGGGGGTTTGGAGTCTGCAACAATGTGAAATTTATTACTTTCAGTGAAATATAACTGGCTTTTATCCGCTGTCAAACATTGACAATTTTTCCACGTTTTTCTAGTTTTCATCTTAATTCCGTAGAAATACCTCTGTGCCTCTACATGGGTACCCAGAATATTGACCATGTCGCCGTGTCGATTTTACCAGAAATGCTGTGTCATTGTGTCGATTTTTAGGTAGGCCTATATAAGAACTTGGGTCGATTTTTATCCCTATTTTTCCTGTGTCCGTCGATTTTAAAAAGGGCCTAAAACGGCTGTGTCGCTGTGTCGACCGTGTCGATTTTTACCCATGTAGAGGCACATCTCTGATTTCATGAAATGAAAATTTTGGGTGATAAAACTTTGTCATCCTTAATTTAGAAGTCGTCCTCTTTCTAAGAGTACATAATAGATGTAGCCATATCTTGTTAAACCCTCGGAAAACCATATTGATTCTCCAGTGTGACGAGCAAAAACATGGTTCCAAAAAATGCTTACCGGCATCTTGCTTATCTCCCACAAATCAAATCGAACTAAATGTCTATTAAATCACTCAAATGACATCCTCTTTCAAATAAAGGAGTAACTGTATGATCCTGGTGTTTGCCCTCACCTGTCTCCTAATAGTATTTCTGCTTATTTGCTTGCTTTATTTCCAAAATACAAAGTTATAGTATTACGTGTTCAATTTAAAACTTGAAAGATCGCATCCAGACGCTGGCTGCTGCCGAGCAGGACGCTTAAATGCGCATGTGTGAGTGACCATAACATCCGGTTTTGATTTCAAGATGGCGGCGCCCATTAAAGATCAATGTGTGCGAAAGAAACCCTGACTTGTAGGTTGGATCTTGGTAAATATTGAGAGAAATATATGGAATTAGAGCTGTCAATGAACAGGGGTCGGAAACAAATAAATAATCTAGCTATAAATTGGTAGCTGATGCCTGTAAGATAGAATTATACCGTTGTTTCTCCTATTATCGTAAAAATAATGCACTGAGGCCGCACTTTGTCTGGTGATAATTTGGTCGCCGAGACCCGAGGGTTGGGCAAGATCGCGAAGCGATCAAGCCCAACCCGAGGGCCGAGGTGACCAAATTATCACAGACAGAGCAAGGCCGAGTGCATTATTATCGTTCTAACACGAAAATATTTGCAAATATGATAAATATTTAGCAAAATACAGACGAAAACAAAGACGCAAAACTCATTTCCGGTTCTACAGTGCATTGTCCCCTGACAATCCAAGATGGCCGCGCCCATATTCGACCAATGACATCGTCGTATTGCGATCACATGATCAAAATCAACTTCCGGGAGTGTTAGAACGCATACCGCCTTATGAACACAACAAGACTAGGCGTACTAGACACTAGTAATACCAAAATAATAATCGTGGTGAGGAGACGATCATTATGAATATAAATAGGGCCCCAGACGGGGGGGTTGCTGTGTCACTTGTCGATTTTAAGAAATGTCAATGTCCCTTGTCGATTTTAAGAAGAGGGTCTTGTCACTTGTCACTGACACTGTAAAATTGTCACTAGGTCTCATGTCACTTGTCGATTTTAAGGAATGCCCATGTCATTTGTCGAGTGCAGTATAGTCGGGGGGAGGGGATCTAGACTATAAGTGCAGTATAGTCGGGGGGAGGGGATCTAGACTATAAGTATAAAACTATAACGACTATGTATGACACTAAGTATGACCCGCTCACACTGACAATATCAATCCCCATGTCGCCTGTGTTTCTGACTGAGACTATAGTACTCAGTGAGTCACTCAGTAAGTGAGTGAGTCTGTCACTGCTTCTGGGTCCCTGCTACTCCATCTGTCAGTGCCATTGTCACTCTTTATAGAGGAGAGGTAGGGTTAAATATTTTTGTTTCCTCCTGGTGTCCTTAAGGCCTAAAAATGCCCGTGCGTTACTCTAGTTCAAAGGAGTGGGGGGGGGGAGAAGACAAATATTCCACATGCTCTAGAGGGGAGAGGAGTGGGGGACTTGAAAAGTTTTTGTGTTCAAGTGTTTTTGAGAGTTGCCACTTTCATCCCTTTGAATTAATGTGACTGCAGAGGGGTTTTCGGCGACCTGGGCTGTTTTCCAGGCGACTTTTCGACCTGGACCATTAATTTTTGTGACCTGCGACCTGTTGTTTTGAAATAGCCATACTAGTATATGATAAAAAAGTGACCTGTGACCTGGATATTTTTGCAAAAAAAGCGACTTTGCGACCTGTAGCCCTTAAAAGAGGCGACTTTGTGACCTCAGGGGGGGACCCCTCTGCACCCCCATTAATGAAAACTCTAAGCATTGCCGCATATGATATGGCCTGTGGTTACATAGATCGGAAAAAGGAATGCTGGAGGGAGGGGGGGGGGACCGGTAGGTCTACCACACTTGCAAGGGCTCTGCTTCAAGAATGACCTAGGCCCACAAGAATCGTAATTTCTTCACAAGAGGGGGGAGGGGTATTTAATGCTTGCCATGGGCATGGTAGCACTGCATAGTGATATAGCATTGCTCCATCAGGGCAGAAACTCCCTCTCATTATTTTGATTATAAAATGAGTTAGACTTCTATAGCTGTGTAACTAATTTTATTTAGTAGAATAGAAGTAAGGGAGAAGTCAGGACCGTTCTAGTACTAAATAAAGGGTATATTGCAATTAATTAACAGAATACTACCACTTTAGATATCCATATTTCGAGGACGTTTATCCCTATGGGGGCTACAGCATTGAGCGGTAGGTTCGGATGAAATACCTATAATTACAGGTATCCATCTAGGGCTGTATACAGATATCTACAAGCTAAAACAGCCCCATGTATACAATATCAAATAGCAGTAGGTCAATTTACTACTAAATAACGGGACTCTGGCTTCCACTTTTCTAAAGGAAGGGTCACCTGTCACCTTTACTTAGTAGTAAATTGGCCGATTTCTATTTAATTTCTGTACTACTAGAACGGTCCTGACTTCTCCTTTACTGCTATTCTAATAAATAAAGTGCAACATACCCCTTATTTAGTAGCAGAACGATCCTGACTTCTCCTTTACTTCTATTCTACTAAATAAAGTGCAATATGCCCTTTATTTAGTAGCACAAGAATCCTGAATCCTCCCTTCATTCTATTGCACTAAATAAAGCGGCATACTACCACAGCTCCCTATAGGGGAATGAGGTATGAAAACGACGTTTGACGACGATTGACGACGATGGGGTTATATAGGGGACCCTGGCTTCTACATTCCTAAAGAAAGGGTCAGCTGTCACCTTTATTTAGTAGTGAATTGGCTAGCTTCTATTTAATTTGTGTACTACTAGAATACCTCTTAGAATACAAGGTAGCCCCGCAGGGTTACCTGAGGGACCCTACATGTGTTCACCCTTACCTCTATGCTACTGAATAAAGCCAAATAGAAGAGAAGAGTAGAAAAGGTGAATACTACGGATCCACAGATAACCCTGCGGTGCTACCTTGTTTCCTTAGAGGCATTCTAGTAGTACACAAATTAAATAAAAGTTAACCAATTTACTACTAAATAAAGGTGACAGCTGACCCTTTCCTTAGTTAAGTGGAAGCCAAAGTCCTCATATTTAGTAGCAGAATGAACCCGCCTTTTCCCTTACTTCTATTCTACTAAATAAAGCGCAATATAGCCTTTATTTAGTAGCAAAAGAACCACCAAAAGAGCACACAAAAAACTACTACTAATTAAAGGGCATGTTGTGCTTTATTCAGTAGTATTTAGGAAAGGGAGATATAGTTCTACCCTTCCCAGCAATATGGATACCTATATTTATAGGTATCCATAACAAGCCGTATAGATTGTGTAAGGGCCAATGGATACCTATAATTACAGGTATCCGTTTTGGTTTGTAAGCTAAATAAGGGGTACTAGTATATTGCGCTTTATTTAGTAGAAAAGAAGTAAGGGAGAAGTCAGGATTATTCCGCTACTAAATAAGGAGTATATTGCGCTTTATTTAGTAGAATGGAAGTAAGGGAGAAGTCAGGATCGTTCTGTTACTAAATAAGGGGTATATTGCACTTTATATAGTAGAATGGAAGTAAGGGTTGCTTATGTAGTATTGGTTTCTTTTGTCACCCCTTGCTGCCCTCTGATGGAAATGTGGTGTACTATTAAGAGGGTTGTTCCAGTTGTACAGTGCAAGGATTCGTGTTTTGACCAACCCCGTATGGAGACCCAAAGTGGTAGTATACCCACTCTTGAGTAGTCTTGTAGAGAAGGGATTGTGGCAGACTCACAGTGTCTAGACCTATTACCTTAATTCGAATTATGGTAATTCAAAATGGCCGAAGGTGAGTTCAGTCCATTTCTATTTCATTGTATTGTAGTGAATACAGAGGTTTCTGAACCCTGTTCTTTGGACAATATGTTTTATAAGTAGCAGAGGTAATAAACCTATGCATGGATTTGGTGTACATGTCCTAGTTTGTGCATAATACCTATTCCAATATATCAAGGGTATCACTGTAATTCACTCAAGGGTATTACCACAATTCTGTTGTTGTGTTTTGGCAGGTATCACCGTAATTCAGTTGACAGTGTATTACCGTAATTCACTCCATGGTATTACTGTAATTCTGAAGGTGTAGTTTTGAATAAGCATGGGGCTTGAATAAGCTCCTGCTGTATAGAGGTCTTCAAATATATTTTGACTCTTTGTGGGCAAGCATCAACTTAACTTGATGCCATTGCTGGGCGAGCATCAACTATAGTTTATGTCACACTTGCTTGCCCCCCAGCTTGCATTAAGGTAGCCGGCGGCCATTCTAGTTCTACCATATGACACTAGAGGGACATTTTATCAAGTCAGCTATGCTATGACGAAAGCCATGCTATGACGAAATTGACAAAATTTTGGGCAGACTGGGATTCGACCTCAAGACCTTGAGATTACAAGGCACATGCTTTCACCATTATACCATGGAGTCTATTGTACCTGGTCTTGAAGGAACATATATTTATCCCACATGACCATATCTTAACCATAGTTTGAGACAATTGTAGTTATTTTTCAATGGTATTCCATCAATATGTTTAACGAAGCACTATTATGATCCTATTACAGGTCACTCAAACTTTGTGGTTAAATATCTCAGAAACAAGCTCGGGACCCCCCTATTTTTTTCTTATTTTCTGAGAGTTTAGGTATACCTTTGGAACATGTGGTATAAGTATGGTGAAATCGTAGTTACTTCTAGTCTATACCCGCCGGCCACCTTAACAAATTTTGGCCACCCATTACAGGTTGATTAACAGATCAGTGGAATTGCCGTATCCTAATCGGTCACCGTCCTTCCATTTTTATCCATGCTCTATATTGTTGTATTTATTCATCAATATGTCTTGACTTGAAAAGGTGATGTCACACAGACTCTGGCACTCCCTTACCCCCTTGTCACTTTTTGTCACTAAACCCAAAGACCCACCCACCCCCTAGGAGGTGACATCATTTGTGAGCATTGCATAACTTGTTGATGCAGACAATTAGGAACAGAGTTGTTGATACAGATAGCCGTTGGATGGTCAGCCTCTATTGGGCCATCCAATAATTACATACCGCATTTTTGCCCAAAATGGACCCCCCAGCCCCCCCTCATGATATTGTGAACCATCCCCTCCCCATTTATACTGAAAAATATTTACCTCCCCTACAACAAAAAAAGAGGATTCACAGATTATAATTCCATACATCAACCATGCATACACTAACTTTTATACAGTAGAACATTCCAACACAAAATAATCTGGAAGGAAATCCTAGGGTCTGGGGGGTTGCACTGTGCAAAACAGTTGGGAAAATCCACAAAGTGACCCCCCCTCCCATCTAGTAATGACTCGGCCCTCAGAAAGTTTAGAATACTGGTATAACTTATGTCAGTAACAGTTGGCTCTTCATTTAAGAATTTCAGAACCCTTGCTGTTCAGAATATGAGAGTATTTTACCAGAAAATCTGTGAAATTTGGTTGGATATTTTGACCTAAAAAGGTACCAATTTTTGTCTAAAATTACCAGAAAATCGGCCCCTATGCATACACAGTGTGTATGCCAAAAATGGGCCTGGACCCCCCCCCTTGTATGCATCTGTACCCATTTGGCCTACCCCCATCCCCCTTGGTGTGTAGGTAATTAATGGATGGCCTCTATGTGTTATATACCGTATTTACCCGTGTATAAGCCGGGGCCCGTGTATAAGCCTGCCCCGTGTATAAGCCTGGGCAAAAGGAGACTTAGTGTTGTATAAGCCGGGCCCCGAGTATAAGCCTGGGGGTGTAATATATACTCAATAAAAATCCTATTTCAGGCCATAACTCCACTTCTACTTATAGTATTTACATGATTCTTTCGGCTATGTGACCCCTATTTACTCCATTTATGTGTATAGCCATTTTAAAGAGAGAAAAAGCTTAATTTGGTAAGAAAATTATTGGAAATGTTACAGTAAATGTGTCGGAATAGTAGGTAATTAAAAAAATTGTAAGAAGGTATCAGGGTGTTTCTACAGTTAAAGGAATATAAGCCTGCCCCGAGTATAAGCCTGCCCCGTGTATAAGCCTGGTCAGTTTAGCACTTAGTACTTGTATAAGCCCGGGCTTATACACGGGGAAATACGGTAGATGTTATATTTGATACAGATAGCGGCTGTACATGTAGACAAACCTCCTGTCAGCCATAAAAACCCTACTTGTATAGGTGTCATGTGCTCTCCGAATTTGTACTACTGTGTGCAAATAGAACATGAACATGGTTAATTTGAACATACCAGGTATCTCTATAGGTCGAGTTACATATACAGGTGTGCTACGTCACAGTGTGGGCAAACAAACAGTACACATGGTTAGGTAACCTCACCATAATAGCAACACACCAGGTTCATTACATCTAACTCTACTTTAATTGTATCTGGCAAATAGTGATCTACAGGTCTCACTTTACAATGCATTGTATTAAATTCATGGGATCATGTGTCCCTCATGATACATGTATATCTATCTTTATCCATATATAACTGCCTGATTCGGAGTCACCCTACCTAAATGTCACAGTCCAGTGGTTTGTTTGTCCACCGCTCCTCCCATATAAATTGAAACAATCATTATAATGTAACTCGACTGTCACTGTGGTGGTTTGGTGTAGAATACAGGGTAAACTGGCCTCTGTGCCACTAGCCAGACAGGCCCCAGTCACTGAGTGCAGTGCCACAAACACACACTATTGGGGTGAGTTAAATTGGAGTGGTTCTATTTACAAACTCACATGCTTCTAGCAGGTAAGGGGTGATCATCTTTTAACAACAGGGAGGGGAGCAAATTAATTTTGACCCTGCTCTTGAGATATTCATACAGTGCTACTTTAGTGAGCGCCAGAATTACAGTGATACTTTAGTGAGGACCAGAATTACAGTGATACATGACCAAGTGATTGGTGTTTTGGCCCCTGATAGTGTATGCTTCATACCAAGAGGTGGAGAAGACATGATATTAATCATGGAAACAAGTTCTGTTAATTTGGAAAGTGAACATGGCATTTTAAAGGCAGGAAACCAGGTAGAAATAACATATATCCCAGAATTACGGTAATACCTACCAATGAATTACAGTGATACCCTATGTTAATTGCAAACTGAATTATGGTAATACATGTAAAAAATTCTCAACCCTGTCACACACAAACCATGCCATTTGGCCTCTAAAATGCCATACCTATGGTAATGTATATCTCCTATAAGTATATTTGTGCAATAACAGCTCATATAGTTGCTTCTAAGTAGGCTAAATCCACTCCCTTCTATTCGTTGTCAATATCCTAAGTGGCTACCTAGCTATTACCGTAATTCGAATTAAGGTAATAGGTCTAGACACGGTGAGACTGTAGTTGATAGAAATGTCAATATCGACAGGCAGGAAATGCCGGAGGTTGAATAAGATGATATGTTGGCTTTAATAAATAAAATAAACCCAAATAAATCATCAGGACTAGAGGGTATCTCTGCTAAGGTACTAAAAGATGCGTGCGTATATCTCATACCACACTTATGTGACATGTTCCATTAAAGCATAAGCCAGGGTTTATTCACTGAAGCCTGGGCAAGTGCAACAGTAGTCCCCATTCCCAAATCAGGGGCACTAAATCAAGTAGCAGTAAGACCAGTAAGCCTACTACCTCAGGTAAACTAATAGAAAAGGCAGTACATACATTTATTACCAAGAAGGCGAATTACCTTGGTCTAATAGCCCCAGAACAACCAAATCTGAGGTAACCTATGCTTGTTATGTAGACTTCAGTAAGGCATTCGATAGCATATAAACTATACTACCACATTTTGACTACTACAGCTTCCTTATAGAAGGTGGGAAGAATTGCAGAATCAACAAGCTCCAAACTCTACAAAGCAGAGCACTAAGGGTATGTACCAGAAAGTTCAATATCGAACACAGGACGGACACCCTACACTTTGAGTGTAACATAAAAACTTTGGAAAAAAGAAGAGAGTTTCAGTTAGCCCTTCTAATGTTTAAAGAAGCAGTGAAACTTGGACTACATCCCATAGAGAATCCCAGAACCAGGGGGGATCTAAAGATAAAATTACCCTCTAGGAGAGCCATATCACAGAAATATAAAAAGGGTCCGCATGCCAGAGGAGTGAAACTCTGGAACAGAATAAAAGCTGAAGTACAAAAGGCTGGTTCTGTTGTGGCTTTCAAACGCCTATATATGTCAACCCCATTGGACACGCCAAGGCTAGAAGATGGGTATCGACCCCTAAAATCGACATGGCGACATGGCCATTTCTTAAAATCGACATGGTGACATGGCCATTTCTTAAAATCGACATGAGACATGGCCAGTTAAGGGACATGTGACATAGCCATTTATTAAAATCGACATGTGACATGGGGCTTAGTGACATGAATAAATTCTCATTTACTATTATTTAGTAGTTTTTGTAGTTTAAAGTATGCAACTCTTTCTTCAAATTTCGTCCTTGTGGGTAGTCAAATCCCAAAATTTTCCTGGGGCCTACACCCGGGCGGGGGGGGGGGGTAGTCACTCTATGTTGGTAACTACCCACCTCCAAACTACCGCACCCACCAAATGCAGGATGTGACCGCCTGTAGCTATGACACATAAGCCACCGCCCATGGTATTTCAGTGCTGACCGCCCTGGAAATGGACTGTCCAACTGCAGAGACCTAGGAATTGAGGGGAGCAGAGGGATGATGAGGGAGGTGGGGACTGGTCACTACTAGAAAATTTACACAGCCATAATCTTGGCTGGGGAAGGAGGTAACAGGCCCCCCAGCCCCCACCCCCCACCCCCTTCCTTCTATGCTCATGGCAGGACATCCCTAGGGGGTTATGGATAGAGGACAGTTTAATAGTAAAAGAAGCACAGGACACAACCCCCCCCTCCCGCACACACACAAACACAAACCAGTCAGTATGACTACTCTGATACCATCCCTCATATTTCCCCTCCTTTGCCAATGAGCATCTTCCTTTGTTCTTATGGCTGTGTACACTTCACAGCATAGATGCAAATTGAAAGGGTAAGGTTAGGCCCAATAACCTACATTTTTTCAAATCCTCCCTAGAGACAATACAGTCATTCAGGTATACAAAGGAGAGTAATTGCCCTTTTTTCTGAGTGACAGTTTTTTTTTCACAACATGGGGGACGGGGTTAAGCATTTCGACCCCTTGACTGGAGGGGGGCAACATTTTTATGCTTACCGCCCCCCTACTTCTGAGTCACCACCCCCTAGTTTTGAGGCCCACCGCCTCCGCTTTCCAGGATCGTTTGGAGGTGGGTACCCATTTCCGATCTGAGTACCCCCCCGGGGGCCTACAGCCCCAAGAGCCCCATTATGACAATTATGGTGCCCCTACATTTTCCCCTTAGTGACACTAGTGACATGGGATTTTCCTTAGTGACATGTGACATGGTCATTTCTCAAAATCGACATTGGACATGGTTACCCCCCCCCATCTACATCCCCTAGAAGCCTAGAGGGCCATCCTAAAGCGTGCTACTGAATTCCTATTGGTAACTTATAATAGGCCTATATAAAATTAGTAAATCACAGTTGTACAAATTAAGCCCAAAAGTGTGAGGTAAACTAGTCGACTGATACCATATACCTCTACTTCAGTAGACAAGTCCCATGGATAAGCCAGCAAGCAACACCTATGTCCGTTCATTCACCACACCATCCATATCTCATTACATTGACCATCATTGTCTCATACCAGCTATATGGCATATAGTATCGGTCTGACCCTTGGCAAAGGCCCAAGAACATACACTAGTGACTAATTCACTATAAGAACAATGAATAGCGATAGCATGACATTTATTTGTATCAAACTTGTATCTATTATAAATCTTCATATTATCAGAAATGCCAAGCGACTCCTGTAGTAATCACAGTGCAAATTTCACCTTATACAAAATGAGTTGCCTATTTGTGACTGTTCACTTAATGGATGCTGATCACATGATGTGAGCATCAGCGTCAATAACAGCTAAAAAACGGACCTGTACCATGTGGGCAGAGTTTATCGGCTTTAGAATAGACCCACTTAATGCTACCCCAACCATGAATCTAAATACATATTTAGATTCATGCCCCAACCTACAGAAGTAACTATATAACACAAGTACAAGTTGAAGCGTCTGACTGCAGGAAGGTGTGTATGTGACAGTAACTGACCTGCAGACAGTTGGGGGAGCAGGGCCCGCACCCACAGCGTGTCTCCGTCTTCTTCTTTTCCAGCTGGCTGCTTGTAGCGTGGTTCTCTGCAGGGCCGCCATCTTGGGCGTGGTCATCTTGCATTCGGCCCTCTATATGGTCTTGCAGATTGACTGCATGTTTGTATTCTTCCCCTTCTAATATACCCGTAGATGGATTCATTTCTAGCTTTTCATCATAACATCATTTCCCTGCAGAAAGAGAAACATGAGTAGGCTAATTAGTAAAAGTCATGATTCCGGGACCAGTTCCCGGGGACCAGTTGTACCGTGAAACGATCGTACCACTTGGAAGTTGGAGGGTCTTTGGGTAAATTTGACAAGGGGACAATCCCCTGTTATAATAGCCATTGTGACAAGGGAATGTTGGAGGTTGGCGACAAGGGACAATACCTACTTCTTGAAATCCAAAACGGACAATGCATATTTCTCAATTCGACAAGGTACATTGGCATTTCTTAAATTCGACAAGGGCACTACTTGATGGGAACAATCATACCATATTCTAGATTCACATACAACTTGATGCAGTAAGGACTTATGATATTTAATTTTTTTGAAATACAAATTTTTCTATGCTTTAGCACTGAAACGCCGTATTCAATGACCCTTTTGAATAAAATGTGGCTGTATTCAATGTGGCTGCATGCACTACGATTTTCTTTTAATTAAAAAAAAAGCCAACTTCACTCATGGGGGCTAGGGCGCATCCCACTCAGCCGGTGACTTTGAGGGATACTGCCCCAGACTCGTGAAATGTCTATGTATTCACCTAAAATCTATCTGGAAGCCAGACCAAATTGGTTGACGATATTTTAGAACCAGGGACATTTTTGGAGCGATGTGACCCATGATGACATGATATCCTTCAAGGTATATTAGAACTGGGGAAAAACAACAACCCTATATATAATGATGCTGCCCCCTGGTCCCTAGGCGTAGACCCATAAAAGTGGGTAAAGTTCTGCTTAACGTACTTAAATAGATATTTAGACAATATTTTTACGAAATATAAATTTTCATGAAAATATAACGTTCTGAAAATGGTTCTGTTTAATTCTAATGGTATTTGGAGTGCAAAACAAACCCTGATAATATCCTTCCAAATCTAATAGAACTCGCTCGGAAACAACCCTAGCGATAATGTCCCTAGCTGTAGATCCATGAATTATGTCATATCTATATATATGCTATTGGAATTGAACCGGTATGATCCTTCCCCGGAATGATTGATTCCCTATACCAGCATGATCCCATCACAGTCTACATACTTCATCGTGAGGGGCACTGTGCAATCACCTGGGGGTCAATACATAACCACAATCCACAGCTCATAAGCAGGCTACGATCACAAAATAGCAAGTCTGTAAAAAGAAAATGGGGCAAACTGTAGGTCTTGCCTGGTAGTAGTCAATCTTGCGAGTCTGAAGTAATGATAGTAATAATGGTGGTGCATTTCATAACGATATTGTAGTACATAGTCCCTCGATCACAACCCAGTAAGAGGTGGTTTAAACATTAGGCAATCTAAAAATAAATAGACAAAGGTGCACGAGTTTTGGTCTGTTGACAGGGTTATTTCATGAATTGAAGGTGGGGCCGTATTTCATGAGGCCGAGTGAAACATGCGACCCAACCTGCAACAAATGAAAAAACCCTTCAATAGTCGAATAGACTTAAACGAGTGTGCCTAAGTGTTTATTCTTTATGTTTTTCTATTCAAATTACCAAAATAATGGAAATTGTGATAGGGGCTGCCTAAGATTTCTACGCCGTTTAAATGTAAATAAAACGCTACTTTGATGACGTCACAGGTCATGAAATACGAGCATGGGTTATTTCACGGGTATGTGAAATACAGCCCCCTTTGGTTAATCCAATAGGACTGCCGTATTCCATAAAACATAAGACTCTGTATTGTGATTTTCAAAAGAGTGAATTTATGAGGTAATGATAACCCAGCCAGCTAAGATACGTTGAGCCAATAGTAGCCAATGTTTATGACGTTGGGCCAACGTTTATTTGTCCGTCCATCCGATATAGATTAAAGATGGGATACCACTGGTTTCAAAAGCTATATTACACACATCCCAGTGGGCATAAATTCAGTTCAATGTTGAATCAACATGAAATCAACATTGAATCAACATTGACAACCATTTATCAATGTTGATTAAATGTTCTGTGCCCACTGGGATGGGGCCCAATCAATGACCAATTATGAGGGCAAATAACAGATATGCTGGGCAAAATATCCCCATGCAACCGTCAATGCCCTCTGGTAAAGGTTGGGGATACTAGGGTTGTGATAATGTTGGGCCAACGTTGGTATAACATGAAGTATAACATATAACATGAATTATCTGACATTAGTCTACTGACATTGTACCAACATTGGCAGAACACTGGGAGTATTGCAAACATTGGTACAACATAAGTTTACCAACATTGTTATGATATGTATTATCTGACATTGGCAAATCACTTGGCATATTCCCAACATTGGTACAACATAAATTTGCCAACGTTGGCACAATGTTAAAATGTTGCCCACGACGGTGCCGACCATTGGCAACGTTGGCCCGACATATCCTTGCTAGCTGGGAAGGTAGTCTACATGTCACTATAAGTTACTGTTTGGTACTGTTGTGCAATGGGCATTTCCCTCCATACAACCACCTAATACAGGTTTTCTATATGGGGGTTATATGATGGGACAGATGGAAATTTGATACGATTTATGTATGTGTGTATATTTTCCCCTGCCCAAAAACTGTGGAAAGGGAATAATTGACATAGCATTTTATAATCTCTGGACGAACAGTCGTAGCATAGGTGATGCTGTCTGTGTGGGAGAAACTTCTGAATCGCCACCCAAGTAACAGTGGAATACGTACTGTATTTGGAGCGCCTAAGGAGAAGAATCGAAAGTAAAATGCTGTCGAATTTGTAACACTTGTTAGAGGGCATTGTGGAAAGCTACCCTTACCAGTCATACAAGTGTAAACAAAATATACTCGCTGGGGTTAAGCCGTACCCCCTGTTCAATATGGTTCCTACAGATCAATATGTTTACAATAGGTGCAGACGATTCCCTTATTTGGCATTAAGAGCCTTCCGTGTTACTGTGCCCCCACAGTCGGGCTTCTACAGTCAGTCACACGAGACACTGGCAGGTGCCGGGTAAGGTGGTGGTGTTCCTCATGCTTTATATAGATGAGGCTGCATGATTAATGACGTGACGGCCTGAATAGTTGAGACGGTTCACCTCATTAGCAGGCCACGGGCTGCATAATGGATGCAGCCGAGTAGCTACTATTGATTGTAACAGTTCATCAGGTAACCATGGCACGTGTTTGTCTTGGAGCTTCCTCTACCGCGGTACCGCAATAGCCTGACACAGTTCACAATCCATGCTGTATAAATTGGTGCACGTCTAGCACACGGTAACTGGAGACTGGTGCACGTCTAGCACATGGTAACTAGAGACTGGTGCACGTCTAGCACATGGTAACTGGAGACTGGTGCACGTCTAGCACACGGTAACTGGAGACTGGTGCACGTCTAGCACACGGTAACTGGAGACTGGTGCACGTCTAGCACACGGTAACTGGAGACTGGTGCACATCTTCACACAGTAGCTGGAGACTGGTGCACATCTAGCACATGGTAACTAGAGACTGGTGCACGTCTAGCACACGGTAACTGGAGACTGGTGCACGTCTAGCACATGGTAACTAGAGACTGGTGCACGTCTAGCACATGGTAACTAGAGACTGGTGCACGTCTAGCACATGGTAACTAGAGACTGGTGCACGTCTAGCACATGGTAACTAGAGACTGGTGCACGTCTAGCACACGGTAACTGGAGACTGGTGCACGTCTAGCACATGGTAACTGGAGACTGGTGCACATCTAGCACATGGTAACTATAGACTGGTGCACATCTAGCACACGGTAACTATAGACTGGTGCACATCTTCACACAGTAGCTGGAGACTGGTGCACGTCTAGCCCCTAGGTAACATCACCATGATAGCCACACCAATTTCATTACATTAAACTATATTTTTAATTGTCCCTGGTTTATAGTAAGACAAAACTCTTACTTTACAATATATCACCTGTATCTGATCATGTGCACAGACTCATGATACATGTATAGCTATTTAAATTGACATATTACTGGCTGGTTTAGAGTTACCCTACTTAGAAGTTGCAGTCCGGTGGTCTGCTTGCCCACAGCACCTCCCATTTAAATAGAAGCAATCAAGTATATGTAACCTTCCCTATAGCCACGCCTCCCACCTCACCCCTCCCACCTTACCCTGCTGTTGGGCTGTGTTCCTGGTGAGTACCACTCTGACACTACGGGCTATTAGTCAGGCCTCATTGCCTTTGGTTCTAAACATAGCCCAATGAGAGAATGACATGCATTTATCAAGTATAAATATGTATGAGATTAATATGTAATATCATGCCCCTACACTATCCCCCCTAGACAAAAACTAGGTGGTAAACTATGTACGGTTTTCATAGTATATAGAAAACACTTTAGACAAACGTTTACAGTTATTGTCTATACAGTAAACAGGGGCGTAACATATTATCACGACATACTACACAAGTGAGATCATTGAACTCAATATAACTATGGCATTACACTGTAATAGCAACCATACTACATGTTTTGATTTGTGAATATACTAGTACATACAATCGAATGGCTTGACACATTTCAATATAACTCCCTTTTGAAGTTTTACTAGGTTATTTAAAAAAATGTGCATGGGGTGTGTTATATTTGATATTAGTCCCAATTCCCCATCAGGTCAGCTTAAGTTGAGAGTTGAGTAGTTAGCTAAGTCCAGAGTTTCCATGGAAGGTCCCCCGTCTATTAGGCATCTAAAAAGATGCTTATCCTCCCAAAGTATTAAGGGAAACCGTCATATAATAATTATGACATCTGATTAAATGATAGAACAATTAATCATCAGGGAAAAGCAAGATTCCCTTTTCCTATTTCTGTAAAACAGAAATAAACCTGGAGCCTTTCCTTAGGTTCTACTCTAACGGCTCATCCTTTGCCCCTATTAAGGCAAGAGCGTGTTCGGCTGTGCCATCCCACTTATCGAAGGCCACGCCAAACACCCAGTGAAACTTCACGTTTATTGCCTGTAGCCTTTGAGCTAACGTCTCGTTCTCCTGGCGAACGAATTCTGCGGCGGCTTTTGCTTTCCTTTTCTCACCTTCCGCTTCTCTGGTTTTCTTTGCCAAAACCACAGCATTGCCTTTAGAGACTAATGCCTTTTCGTCCCGGTGGGCTATCTTTAGGCCGTGCGTAAACAGGCCTAACATCTTGGTGTTATATTCCACCGCTAGCTGTCTTTGGGCTTCCTGAAACTCAGTTACGATTTTCCGCCCAATTTCACAACTCGCCTTCTCCGCCCGGGAGAAGTAGTTCACTATGGGGATGTATTTTAACTTTACACCCCCAGTAGTTTCTACACGGGATGATCCTGCGACAGGCTGGATGACAACCGGGTCCTTATAGTAAGGGGGCCAACGAAGCCAAATATCAATATTTAAATTTATGTTGGACTGGAATGCTATAGTTAGTTTGAAGGTCGATTTAGACTAATTTGGGTATGCTGATTTCGAATCTGGTGTGTGTAGAGTGCTCCAGGTGTCGGAACAAGGTCAAAAACGAGGTCAAAGGTCAAGGTCACCCTAAAATAGGTCAAAATATAAGAATTCACTTATAGGGGCATTACTCAGTTGATATAAATAGCACAGGTCTTATATTTGGTGGGATGATAGAACTATGTGAGATAAACATCCTAAAAAAAAATATATGACCTTGACCAAGGTCAAGGTCATATTTCTCAAGGTCAAACATGGAAAAATTGGCAAAAATAACATATATACCATCTTTCAAAACCTTGTACTTTGGGGAATAGCATCTCAGATATGATTTTTCATGTTTACATGATGCTGACATAGCTCAGGGTAAGTACTGACTTGAAATTTGTTAGAAATATGCAATATTGCCATGGCAACAGCCAGCAAGGCACCAAGGTCAAATAAAATGATTGCACCAGATCAAGTCAGAAAATCTACTCATAGGGGCATTACTCGGTTAATACAAATAACACAGGTCTGATATTTGGTGGGATGATAGAACTATATGAGATCAACATCGTAAAAAAGATAACATGACCTTGGCCAAGGTCAAGTTCATATTTCTCAAGGTCAAACATGGAAAAATTTACAAAAAATGTCATATATACCTACTTTTGATACTTTGTACTCATAGGAATAACATCTCAGATATGATTTTCCACTTTTACATTATCCTGATATAGCCTAGGGGCGGTTTTTTCTTGGAATTTGTCAGAAATATGTAATATTGCCATGGCAACAACCAGGCAATCACCAAGGTCAAACATTAAGATCACACCAAATTAAGTCGGAAATTGTCCTTATTTTGGGCAGAGTTCAGTTAATATAAATAGCATGAGGAACCACAGGTTTGACGTCCACAGTAGGCGCTTTTGCTGCTGCTGCTGGCTTTGGTACTGCAATACCCCGAGGAGCCACAACTGAGATTAGTGATTTTGTCTCAGTTTTCACAGTAAGGTTTTCCATACCCCTAGTGGGAGTGGTGGGAGACCTTACTTCCCGGGGTGTAGGCTTGGCGGCTAACCCCATGTGGTACGTCAAAGGCAGGGAAGTCTTTGATCTAGTTACCGGGCTGACTTTAGGCCGAGCACCTCCGTAGTTGTGTTGACTACTTGCACTGTTTGAACTGCTCAGACGTCTGGTACGGTAGGCATCCGTACTGGTAGAGGGTTCGCCACGCCCACCAGAGTCCCGTTTCTGGTCTTTCCGGTCGATGTAGAGTGGGTCGGGATACTCGCGATAGTAATCCCGACCTTCCGGGGCCTTATACTGATCGCAAACAGCGTCATGTAGGGCACTTACATGATTGCGCGCTACACTGATTCCCATGTTATGGCAATCCTTCATGTGATGCATAAGGTCACCTCTCCGGGGTTCAAGACATCCGTTACACAGTTGTGATTCCCTACCTACTGTGATATCACAATGATACACCAGGCAATGGTGCATGTGATTTTCACAGAGGTGACAGAGGAACCGGGGCTTTGTAACAAAGATGGTCCTCTCAGTGCCGAATCGCGTTTACACAACTCGCGAACGGGCACCAATTCCTTTCTCGTTGGTTATATCACCGAGTCACGTGCAGGTCCGTGGGGTATTCCGGATCCAATCCTCATCATCATTCTCTAGGCTCACGCTAGGGTTTGTTTTTCTTTCGCCAGATTGGCGAAAAACAGCCGTTTTTCTTTTACCAATTCAGTAGAGAATTCGCCAGATATCTGGTGATATAACTATATAGTGAATGATTGGTACAAGTGGCCATGACTTTCGGGAAGATGTAATATTTATATCCAGTTCTTTCCCCTGAAGATTAACTGATCATAAATGAGCATGGCAAGGGGTTTCAAATACTCCAAAATACATAATTATGGCAATGTAATTACCGGCTTCCTCACAATTCCGTCTTTCCAATGGTATATTGCATGCCTAGGTTCAGTTGATCTATCATTTATTTTCCCCAGCTACATATTTTTAGGCGAAAATTAGGTGTATTTTTCACATGAATTTTTGCCAAATTGAATTTTTAATTGCCCCTGACGAATTGGCGAATGGCTAGTGCAAGCCTAGACTCTGACCCTTACAATTGGTCGCGAGTGGGCAACTAAAGTTAGTTGGTCCAATTGGACACTGTTCCCACGAGTTGGGAATAAACACACGGAACTTATTGTTCGCATTGGACCAGATCCTGCGCATCACGTCGTTAGGCAGGATGGGATCTTCCTCCTCATTTCCAGGTTCATCATCATGTTTTGATACCTCTCCGTCCTCCTCTTCAGAGTTATGTGGACTCCGGAGGGGACTGATCTGCGCTGTGTTTACCACAAGCCCGGCGGCAGCTCCCGTGGCGGCAGCTCCCGTGGCGGCTGTTACATCGGCCAACGTAGCCGTCCCTGGCGCCGGTGCGCCAGTTGTTACTGGAGGGGTATTGGCTTCGGAAACATCCATAGCCTTTTCCTCCTGTCCTACAACCGGATTGGCTTCGGGTTGTACTCTGGACTGATTGTCCAATAAACTTTCTGCTAATACAGAATCCGGCAAGTTCGCTAGTCTTGCCTTTTCGTTCCTACGAGCCTGGCGTCCTCTCCCCTGGATGAACTCGTCTGACTGATTACTGTCAGCCGAGCTAGACCGGTTCGAGGCTCCCCGCTCGCCCTTACCGCCGCGCCCCCTAGGAGTGGCTTTCAGCGCTTTGATGCGCGCCTTTTCTTCCATGCTGGAAGATCTAGTTCGCACTGTACGAACTGCCTCATCTACCAATGCGTCCCTGGTGATGTTATTACTGTCCATATAATCCTCGATGGTCTGGACTTCCAGAATATATGAAACCACTGCCTGACTGGAGGCGGCAGCGATTTCATATTCTGCCCGTGTTTTGGGTTCCCCTATTTTACCAATACGGTGGGTTATAGTGGAAAACCAAGTAAGAGCATAAACGCTTAAAAGACATATTTATTGAACTAAGTATTACACATGATACGATAGGTGAGGGAAAAGGGGGACTATATATATATATGTATGAGTATGTATGGGTAGAACATATATATACTAAATAGATAATGGGAAACTGAATATACAATAGCACAGTCCGAAAAGACCAATATGATAAAGGGTAAAGATACCGTGCAGATACACGAAATAACGTGGGAAATCAAATAGATCGAGTACGCGGGCCACGTAGTAAGTAATGAATATAAAATATATATATGAATAAAGTCATATTGTCCAATAATAAGAGATTTGGCTATAATAAAAGTCAGAGTTCTGTGGACTGGATATATTCGACTCGTGGTCAGGTCTTAGAACCTAAACAGGCAAGCAACACATATAATAAGATCCGGGCTGAAGCAGCTGGCAGGGAAGATAACGGAGGGATAAATCCAGGTCAGGACATAGACTCGAATGGTAGGAACGGACGGGGGAACAGGGAGCACGGCCCAGCGGCGGGAGTCAGTAGTACATGGAGATGGTCCTCCACATCGGGTGTAACAGTACCCGGGCATGATAGCTATGCAGGGGAGAAACGACGTAGGGGGCAGATAGGCAGTGGAGGCAGGCGACCGGGCTCTGCACACAGCATGGTCATGACCAGGCCATGCCTAATTGCCACAAGATGGTCGTGGCCGGGGTCTGTCTGAATCACAACAGGATGGTCACGGGTAAGGCCGCCTAATTGAATATCGATGAAAGCTAAGTAGGGCCACCTAATTGAATATCGATGAAAGCTGAGTAGGACTGCCTAATTGAAGATCGATGAAGATGGAGTAGCAGCTGTTGATTAGAGATCAATGGGAGCCGGGCATGGTCATGGGGAGAGATAGCCCAGCTATCGATCCGGCAGGAGGCTGAAACAAGAAGAGAAAGAGAATATAACTTGGGGTGGGAGGGAGAGCAGTCAGTTATCAGTGAGTGTTCGGGGAGTACGATCGTGAAGCCCTGGAGCTTGTGTAACTCCTGAGGAGTATGTGTGTGGTTATTTAGAGACAACGGTTTACATTCGGACATTGTGAACTAGATACATGGTATTACTTATACATCGGAGTGTATACACAGTGGAATTTAGTGATATATACCTTACTGTATGGCATATCGAGAACTAAAGGAATAGTGTGGTGGAGATACCACGGTCACCTACTGCTGGTATATAACTGGAGATAGTGTTGGGGATGGTGATACAATATATCGGATTTGTTAATATGGAATTAGAACGAGAGCTATATAGACTCGCTGAACGAATGAATTGGGATTTGATTGTATGTGTTTACCCTGGTGCTGTGATAATAGCCCGAGATTGATGAATAGATTGCGCCTGGAGTTCTCTTAAGGTTGGGATAAAACATCAACCAATACGGCGGAGAAGTGTATAGATCGATGATAAACATGTTAGAGGTATTGCAGTGATAAACAACAATATATACAAGATCATACCGAATGTATTTATTGGCCAAATGGACGACGACTAATATCGCCGGATCTAGATAGGAGGATCCTGCTAGATGATTATATGTATACCTTGCCCATATTGAGGCCGTCTCATATAACTATCGATGCAAGCCCTGGAGCAAACTGACACTAATAATATACATATCTCTATATATATATGGAGAAGGCTGTGATTGGGATATAATCTCTAGAAGTGCTCTATGTCTGGTATAATATCAACCATACCATAATAAACTGGATCTCACTACCCTTGCGTTATCTTTGGGCGGAAGCCTACCTCTGACTAGTTTAACCCCACAGAGTAGTAGTAGGTAAGACGGAAGTTGAACCCCATTTAAATATATAAAAACACTATATTCCTATAGGACATTTACTATAGCCCAACGGGCCCTGTACCTGTTGACAGATGACAACACCATTACGGCGATGCCACAATCCGGGTCTAATGACAGGATAGGTAACGGGGGAATTCTCCGCTGTAGATCTGCAATTTGCAGATCAAATACAGCTCGGCGCATGCAGTAGCATACGCGCAATCCTTTCTGGAGGGCTTCCCAGTAAACAAACCAGTCCACGGTAAGCTCCTCCTTCTCCTCTTTCAGCAGGAAGAGCTGAATGGCCTGCTTTATGAGCGGGTCAATCCGGCAGGGTGCTCCCTCCGCCGTCAGACGCAATACGTCCTCGTGTAGTTCAATTTCACGCCCATCGTATATGGACATGAATTCACTCAGCAGGGGTGTCTCGGGCCGGGGCGGATCCGTATCCAATGGCCCGTCTCCCTGATACACAACGCCTGCTTCCTGATACCCTTGTGCTGGTGTATCTATCTGGCTGTCGGCAGGGCTGACAGCTTCAATGTCGAGGCTTTCCAGGTAACTGGCAGCGACATTAGCTGGCCGCAACGACGACTGGGAGTCACCGTCCACGTCCATTATCTCTCCCTGTCCCAGAAAGTCGAGCTCCTCTGGGGTTTCAGGGTTATCCGATCGAGTATCGAACAAGTTCTCTCCGCTAACGGAGTCGCCCTCCTGGGGAGGGTCCACCGGTCGGTGGTCTGGCGCAGAGGCCATGCTCTCCACACTAAGTGTGGTCTCACTCAAGAAAAGTGAACTCGATGGATAATTATAAGGGGTCCACCACCCTTTCCGCGTGTAGGAACAGAACTCGTACGGTCCGCTCTGGGTCAACTCCCAATCTCAACTGGCGATTCCCCCCAACCCGCGTGCCTTTTATAAGGCGCGCCGCCACGCATGCGCAACCCCGCGCATCCCTTGACCCAATTCCAGAATCAGGTCAACCGCGCGTAAAATTGTAAACAGGCACCACCATTCCACGTGCTAATCCTGGCGCTCTGTCAATTCGTCGAGAGTATCAATGAAATAAATATGGATGGCATAAAAGCACACCCACCGGATTATCCGTCCATCACCCATGGGATCATTGACAGGAGGACTAACACGACCATTTTGGCCGTATTTACTTCTACATATAACTAGTTTACAATATAAACTTTTAACAAGATTACAGGACACCACACTCGTTGTGTACCGGCTTAGGTTACACCATCCCTAGCTAGGAACCGGGGACTGCGTCTTATGTTTCTAGGCATAACATTAGACCTGGTTCGGGGGCACGCCTTTTCCAGGGTGGGTTTAGCCTTAACCACACCCTTCCGGGTCCTTTTCCCTTCAGCCGGTGAGACTTTATTATTCGCCTTCTTCCCCGATCTTATTGGGGAGGCTGCTTTACGCACCATTAGTTTCCGGGTAACCACCTTCCGCGGCCTTCCGCGTTTCCTGGGGGGTTCCTTTACTAATTTCCACTGCTCACTTTCCTTTACCAAAGTATCAACTTCCAACTAATAAGAATCTAGGGATAAATCTCTCCCCTTTCACTCCCTTAATCAAGCTACATTAGATTTATACATCTTTCCCTGTAATGAGCGTATCACCACAGTACTGTCACTCACAATCCGAGTAACCACAAAGGGTCCATCCCAATTACGGGCGAGTTTCAGATTCGACAACAGCTCATGCAACCTCACCACCTGATCACCAACTTAAACCGTCTTGGCCTAAGACCCAGATCGTAACCAGTTTTCTGCCAGGTGGCATTCTTCTGTAATTCAGGTCTGACCAATTCATATGCATATTTAAATTGGTCCCTCAGGGATTCTACAAACATCACATGGCAAGGGGTTTCCGGATTCATTCCTACCACCCCAAATACCAGATCAGCGGGCATAATCAAATCTTCCCCGAAAACCAACAGATTCGGGGAACAGGAAGTACTAGCATGGACAGTGCTATTATATGCATGGCATACATAATCACACTGCTCATCCCAGTCATCCATCTTGTCATTTACCAGGGATTTTAACACCTGAATCAATGTCCGATTGAATCTCTCAACCATTCCATCACTCTGCGGCCTGTAGGGATTTGTTCTAGTCTTACAAATTGCCAGCCGGTGACACATTTCCTGCCAGAGATCGGATTCAAATTCCCGACCCTGATCACTATGCATCATGAGGGGAACCCCAAGGTGCAATACCCAACCTTTCACGAAAGCTTTCGCACAGGTCGCTGTCTTATGATCCGCCAAGGGAAACACTCTCGTATACTTAGTATAATAATCAGTGACGACCATCATTCAAGTATTCCCATCAGGGGTGGTTTTAAACCCACTGATGATATCTATTGCAACTCGCGCAAATCATACTCCAAATAACTCCTGGGATAAGGGCATTTTACCCATCCCAGGCCCAGGCTTGTTTTTACAACAATCAGGGCAAGTAGCAATCCATCTTAATAGATCACTACTCATTCCTGGCCAGTAGGACCTCCTACCCAGACGCTCCAGGGAACGCTTTTTCCTGAAATGTCCGCTGGTCAGGGGTCCATGGCAATAATACATAATATCCCTCCGCATCCCGGAGGGTATCACCACTTGCCGGACTCTCCTACCTGATGAATTAACCTTCCACCAGTAGATGATTCTGCTCTGAACTCCGCCCATTGAGCTATTAGTCTCCGCATTTCCCGGTTTTCCAGGGAAACCTCAGGCCTCGGGGGCCGTATCTTCCTAGGTAACAATACCAGCAACCAGCTAAGGTTAGGATCCTTTTCCTGGAACATCCGGATGTTTCCATGGACCACTCCAGAACCCCAGTGCCCTTGATATCATAGGGAATCCTTGCCCCGGCTATGACAGCTTGGTGCTGGCCAGTCGTCACAGTTGGCATTTTCACACTTCCTGATAGGACGTCTGGAAAGTGTGTCAGCATTTACATGGCTGTGTCTCACACCTTGAGCCAATGTTTTTGTCTCTGACCGGGTGACGTCTCTGACCAGGTGCCATCTCTGACCAGGTGCCGTCTCTGACCAGGTGTAAGAAAAAAGGTGTTTTAAAAAGAATTATACTCATATGTATAAGGATTTGTAAAAACGTTATGGCGGTTGTTATATATTTATCATTATAATTATGATTAGCATTCCGCTATTGGTATTTTGACCATATCAAGCCAAGCCGGTCAGAGACGGCACCTGGTCAGAGACGGCACCTGGTCAGAGACGGCACCCGGTCAGAGACAAAAACATTGGCTCAAGGTCGTGAGACACAGCCACATGCTTTACCCAAGCTCTATGCTGGATCTGACTTTGCTCCAAACCGAACTCGGAAAGGTGCACTAGCCAACGTCCAATCATTGATGATCTGTTCTTAACGTAAAATCTGACCCCCAGAGGAAATGCATAAACGTCTTAGTATATACTACCACAGCCAACAATTCCCTCTTGGTGGTACAATAATTTCTCTGAGTTTTACTCATGGTATTACTAGCAAAGGCAATGGGAACTTACACTCCATCTTGGACTTGACTGATACTTCAACACCCGTGTCTCCACAAACAACTTTTTTATTGCTAAGAAAGCTGCGTCCTGTTCCTTTTCCCACGGGAACTCCTCCTTCCTATTTCCGGGAGTCCAGTGCGATAAGCACTGGATAGGATAGGCTACCCGGGAATATCCTGGCAGGAAATCCCTGTAGTATGAGCAAAATCCTAAAAAGGATCGCACATCCTTGGGACCCCTGGGTACTTCCCACTCAGTCACACTACGGATCTTTTCTGGATCTGCCTTAACTCCTTCAGTGAAAATAATCCGCCCAAGGTAGTTAATATCCTTCTTAAACAGATTACATTTCTTTGGTTTCAATTTGAGACCGTTAGACATGATTCGGTTTAAGACTTCCTCTAGATTGCTTAGACAGCCCACAAAGGCTTTTCCAAACACTATTACGTCATCCAAGTAAACCAGACATTTCCGCCATAATAAATCACTTAACAGCGTCTCCATCATGGCGTCAAAGGTGGCGGCCGCATTACATAACCCGAACGGCATTACCTTATACTCAAACAAACCGATATGGCAGGAAAACACAGTTTTCTCCATATCCTCAGGCTTCATGCCTACTTGCCAGTAACCGGACTGTAGGTCCAGTGTACAAAACCACTCATTTTCCCCGAGAGAATCAATAGTTTCATCTATTCTCGGGAGGGGATACAAGTTTTTCTTGGTCAACCCATTTAACTTCCAGTAATCAATACAGAACCGTATGCTACCATCCTTCTTGGTTACCATACATACAGGTGAAGACCAAGGGCTCATGCTGGGGACAATTACATTATCCCGCAGCATTTTTGCAATCTCTGACTCAGCAACTATCTACTTTTTGAGGGGCAGCCTTCTGTAAGGGATCTTAAAAGCGGAGTTATCCCCGGTTTTAATTTCATGCAACACCTTATCGGTTCCCCCGGGGCCGCAAAAGCTCTCCTGCATCTCTTCAGCATAGCCCTCAGGGCTTCCTGATCATTCTCATCCGTTATGGATGATCCCGTTAACAACTTAGTTAACTCCTCATGCAGTTCCTCCTCCCCTCCTTCTTCTAACCTCAGATCTTGCTGACTACTGGTGACTGCCTCCGCAAGTATCACTTTCCAAACTTCAGTGCCTTTTTCAAGATATACCTTGGAGTTTCCGGGGTTGGAAATGGGTGTCACTGTCCATCTGGAATTCCCGACTAGGGTATCCGCAGATTCCAATCCCCTTCGGGATAATGCAGCCACATCAGGCTCAATTACTGCTAATCCCTGCTGGATTAGCCTCCCTGAACTGACTAACACGTCACAGGTCGTTCCCGCAGGAATCTTCACAGTCTGCGCCACACTGGCGACACTAGTTATGATTCTCAACTTACAGAGTATGGTCATATCGTATGGGTATTCAGTCCTCAATTTCCCACTTTTTGGATTCAAAGTCGCACTGAAAAGCGCCGCAAAATCCAACCCAAGAATACCATCATCTTCCATCTCTGCTATGGTCGGGGCCCAAACAAATTCTTTCCCGGCCACAGAGATTATCAGAAAAGTCTGACCAAATGTCCGCATTCTGGTACCATCGGCCGTGCATGCGTTTACCCTCATTGTAAGGTTCTCACACATACCCGGCAATAAGCCGATGAACCTCTTAGAGATCATGGAGTGGCTAGCTCCAGTATCCATAAGAAATTCCCCAGTCTTTCCTTGTACAGAACAGGAAACATACCACCTCTTCCCATCAGTTACTGAGGGATTCCTAGTAAACCGGTGAAGGTCACTATCAGTGCCCAGATCAAATCCACATCCTTTCTTGTCCAGACAAGGATGACCCGGGGGAAGCCTGGTTCCTCCAACCTTAACCAACTCTTTGGTTATTGACTCCTCTAAACTGGTACTAGGTTTCCTATCCGCGCACCCCTGGGCGCCTGTTGTACCAGCCTCCCCAGCCTCATGGTTTCTCCCTTCTTGCTGGACGTATTCACTGCTAATGAATCTTCACTACCAACGTCGATGATAATCTGACTTATTTCCTCAGGGGTTACCGTCCTGCCATCCTCGGTAACCCCCTCTAATTTCCCGAAACCTCACTTCTCAGAACAGGTTTCTCTGCTTTGCACTCGGATGCAAAGTGTCCCTTCACTTGACACCGGTAACACTGAACAGTGTTACGATCTACCCTTGGGCGGCGCCTGGTTTGGTTTTCAAACACTTCGTTCATGCGTTTTATCATGGACTCCATTAATCCATTGTTATTGACAAATGGATCATACTGAGGTAATGCCTCTCCCTTACTAGCAGTAAGCGTGTTACCAGCAACGGTCTCTGGTATGTTTTCGGGTATCTGTTCCTTTAAAGCATCCAGTTCCTGTTGTTCCACAACCCCAGTCATCTCATTTTGCAAGAGAGTTTTCCTGGCTTCAAGAGAGCAGACTGCCTCCACCTCAGCCTTCCTCCTTCTTTCCAACTCTTCAGTTTCCTCCAAGATTTGTATCCTGGTGTTTTCATTTTCCCTGACCAACCGGTCTCTGCCCTTCTCGAGCTCCTCTGTCCCCTGTTTCAGAGCGTACCATTCCCTGGAGTACTGTCTTAACTCCTTCTCATACTTTTCTTTAAGAGACAGGGAATTTTTGTTCACTTTCCGGTTCTCAGCAATCTCTGCTTGAATTTTTTGAAATTCATGCGATTCCTGAGCAACCTTCTTCTTCATGTACTGGTTGTCCTCTATCAACCGTTCTCTCTCCTCCATCAGAGCACCTTTTGTTTTCTGATTATCAGAGAGTATCTCATCCCTGGGACTCTAGCACCTGGCGACCTGGGCCCTTTTGGAGGCGACTTTCGACCTAATGCAATAATAAAAGTGACCTGGCGACTTTTAGACAAAATTTATAATACTTAAGGGGGTCCAAAAAAGCGACTTTGTGACCTGGACCCCTTGATTTCGGCGACTCTCCGACCTCAGGGGGGGACCCCTCTGCACCCCCCTAGTCGGCTGCCAAGTGGCACCCCTCCCGTGGGCCTGCACTGCGTGAGGCGGTCTGCTTGCTGGGCACATATAAGTGCTTACGTCAGCGTTTCTCAGCAGGGGTGGGGGGCTAATACTTTTGATATTCACATTTTCTGAGGGAATGGTGGGATACACGCATTAAAAGGTTGTTATGAAGGCACTCGTTCGGTATACGACTAAATATTGCACTCCGCCTATGGCGTCGTGCAATATCTGGCCGTACACCGAACACGTGCCTTCATTACAACCTGTTAGTGCACCACCACACCACCACGATCTACGCTCCCTCACCACGACCGGCCCCACCACATACCTAACAGCGTACTAACCACCCCCACCACCCGCCCACGCACGCCCGGGCTAGTTCTCCACGGTGCGCCTACAAACGTTAACTAGTATGTAATGGGGGGCTCTGCCCCCAATCCCCGTTTTTTTTCCTTCCTTTTATTTCCTTTTTAATAGATGTTTATATTGTCTCAGCTGGGTGCAGGGTAAATACTATAAAGGCAAACATACTTGGTAATTGCAGGGCGGGCCAGTATACATTAAGACATTTTCAGATGTCTTAATTAAGATTGCGCTTTTAACGTTTGTATGCGCACCTAGGAGAGCTAGCACGTTTTTTCCCTGCCCACAGCACCCGATGCACAGCATTCACTGACGTACCTATCCACCTAAATATTAAAACCTGATAAAACATGAGTCCATGCAGGGGTGGATGGCCCGGGGTGGATGGGCATATGGTATATCATGTACGCATGTATAGCACAACATTGAGGATGTCAAAGGGGTCGGGGGGATTAGCATATATGTGATCATTGTTCTATAAAAGTGCCAGTGGAACAGGAGATGTCAGACAGGTCGTGCACCCCCTCCCCTTTGGCTATAATTATTGTAGTTTGGGATAGGTTGTAACACCATGCAGTGATAACCCCACGGACGCCAACGACCACTCAGTCTGACGAGGATGTGATGTGTTCTCGTCACACTGACAAGGATGTGAGCCATTTGTCAATGATGATTCTGACGGGACCTGCAGATAATACCTTTTGCAATACAATGATCATCACTACATTCTGCTTTCAGTAGGTGTAATGATAATGTAACGATAAAAGTAGTTGGTAAGGCAGATGATGCTAGATTTATTCCTGAGATGACTGGCATGTTGACATCTTCAAATATGGCTTCAGCTAAAGCCTAGTAAAGGTCTCACAAGGTAGAATTACTGCATCTCACTTAGACTGTCGAGAAGTCCCCGGGTCGTTATTAGGCTAAAAGCAGGCGACACGGGAGCGATTTTTGTTTGGCCCGATAAACTACATCTCACTAGTGCGGAATAGGCCCGAAGCAGGTGGAGGGCGAGGTCATGTGACTCGTAATACATGTAACAGATGATTTCATTGGTTATAAACAGTGAATTGACATTTCATTGGTTAATCAATTAACCAGTATCTAAACAATATTATGATGGTGTCCAAGCAGGCAGTGGGGGAGCCACCTGGCAGAGCACTATAGGTAATATGTTAAATAATCTATTATGGCAACACCTGGGGGCTTGTCTTGCCGCATCCAGCGATGCCCCAGCCTACTTGAAAGGGCTAGGCTTCCCCCTGGGTGGAGTGTACCAGCCGGGTACCAGCACTGTGTAAGTGTTTATGTATTAATCCAGTAGTGACATTTTGTTATCCAAAGTGGTCAGACTGTTATTGACACTTCTAGTAGGTATCCCAATAGACGGCCGCTGGCCGTGTCCTCGCGTGTAAACTCTCCTAAACATCTATTTTTATAAATTGTCTCTCTTCCAGACTGTCTGGAGCATCGTCTATTTGAAATATGCTCATTAAAGTTCTGATCCATCCGCATCACCCTGATGTCTTACATTAGCTTTATCATGATGTTAAGTACCCGTACCAACACAGTGAAGTTCACTAAATATCAGAAAAATGGACCTTCATGGGGTCATTTTGATGTGTTAATAGTTGGGGTAGGCCTATTGCAAGTATTTTTTTATTGAAAAATAAAAGAAATTTCGGCCATTTTTCAGTCATTTTTCAAAAGGGTATAAATACATATTTGGGATCATTTGAAAGGAGTTTTTTTGCTCTATCAGACCCACTAACTAGTTATTTGATATGATAAATGGTGTAAGAGCGAAAGCAGCATAAAGCACCAAACCCCCCTGCAGCCCTGGAGTAAACAGTAGTCTCACTCCCACATCTTTTGAGATGTAGTCCCAGGATGTGTACCACTGGAAGCGGAACACCCAGGGCTAAATTTTGAGGTATAGCAAGGGGGGGTAGGGCAATTGGAAGTATTTTTTAGATAAAAAAAAAGATTAAGACGTTTCAGGTAATTATTGGCATTTTTGGCACATTTTTGAAATAAAACATACATATTTTGGATTAATTGAAAGCCCCGTCTCTGCTCTGCAAGATGCACCAGCTACTTAGTCCGTATGATTAATGGGGTAAGAGCCAAAGTAGAATTAAGTGCCCGACACACTGGATCAGGTCCGGGTCTGAAGGCATATACCCTCATATATTGTTTTGAGGACATTGGGAAAATTGCTGTTTTCTTCATTTTGAGATGAGAATTTCTAAGTCAACTATCACCATGCAGATCTAGGAAAAAAATTAGCACAGTCTCTATGATTTGTACAAACTATTCCAAGAAATACAAGCGATTGTCTGACATATTGCTGAAATCAGATGGTACCAAATTTGCCATATCTGACTATTTCTACAAAACCTGTGGTGCATGATGAAATATATCGTGATTTTGAGGGTCTGTGAAAATGAAAGTTGAAGTGTAAACTTATTGCCTCTTCAGTGAGGGAAGGGGATATATACTGTAATCAGGAATCAAGGATATTTCACAATATATTCCTCTTTTCAGCTATTTCATAATGGTTACCATATGCCTGCATAAAATCTAGTTGAGACAAAGGCCTGAAAGTCCAAACCACACTATGACAATTTTAAATGGCTCCCAAATCCAAAACCACTGGACCGATTAGTATGATATTAAAACTGTGTTCATCTTTTAACATGGTCTATCCATATGATATGTTACGAAATGTGCAACATTAATATCTGAAAATGACCTGGGAAACCTACTTCTAGGGCCGGCCATTGTTCCGCTGGACCGTTCATCCTTTAATGATGATGATTAGATAGGGGGTAGCTTGTGATATGGATTAATTATGAATGGGGCCTTGACTCGGCTTGACTGCATGAGAAAACATGACGTCTGGAGTTATACCGTATGAGTCCACTTTACAGGGGCATGTCAATTCGGAATGTGGTTGATGCGTACGCTGCTGTGCAGCTCTCAGAACCTCTATCAGTGTTTAAAGGAAAAGTATGATTGTTGTCCTAGGGATGTTAATTCTTCTAGTTGCTGCGAATTATCCTTGCAGGTCTATTGTTAATTCTCTGTGATATGCTCCTAGTTGCCATTATTTCTAATAATGTTGTTAATCAACTAGATTATTAATGTGACTGTAACCAAGCAAAGTACTGTGATTTACATCAAACTATTTTTCACTCGTGGAAACCATTAGTGTTCGCTCTATACTCTTTATTAGAGGCCCGTGTCCTTGATATCCATTACAACATTGACCGTTTTTGTATTATTGAAAGAGCGCTGGTCTTGTATAAGCCCTCAGCTCTTAAAGGTGCACTGAACCCAGGACCTAACCCTGCCGAGTTTTGTACGCAAATGACGTCGTGGGTTCAGTGCGCCTTTAAAATGTTTCTTACACACTAAAATAGAATCTCGTATTTAAGCGCTTGTCTTTAAAGGCCCCGCGACGGTACAGTACGCCCGTCGTCATGCATTTTTATATAAGCCGATGCTTGAACTCGTTGGGGTGCCCCCCCCCCCCCCCTCCCCGGTTCCCCAATAAGTATGTACGCCTGTGATCCACTATTTTGGCAAACTGTTCCATAAAGGCCTACCTCTTGCAGCAGGCTGTGGAGTAGCCTGTGGTCCCACATACACCAGGTAAGGCTCCACGTGCAGCCGCCTGCCCCTGCTGCTGCCGTCTGCAGCTGCGGCAGGCCCCCGTCTCGCTTCACATGTTTGCATGTAACGATGGTGACTACAGTCTGTCCACAAATTGCCGCCGCTCCCTGCTCTCCTCTCACTGTCGCTCACTCTCCCTCACTCTACCCTCACTCCTCTCTCACTTTCCCCTCACTCCACTCTCCCAGCAGAGGCATGCGACCTCACATCGAGCCTCTGCCTGGATTCCACCATTTCAGCGTCTGGGTGCTACACATTATGTACAACATTGCCATGACAACGTACTTATAAAACCTTGCGAATCCAGGCATCCAGCCATGCACGTGCGGGTTCTGCTGGGAGAGTGCCGCCGTTCCCTGTTGGTGCGTTCGTTACTACATTTCTCCTGATGCAGTTTTTAAAGTAATATCTTTTGATACACTGAAATGTTACTTTTGAAAATATGGAGAAGATAAAACCAGTGTATCTGTATAATCTGCAGGAAAGATAGTCAAATTTACTTTGGAAAACATAGGCCATCAAGATTATACTCCAAGTAATGGCAGTTCAGTACTTATATATATAGTACATTATTACTGCAATAGCGTAATAACCCAAAACGACACGGCTGTTGCATACGAGTCATTTTGTTCAACGGTGGGTTGGTGGGGCCCACGAGTGGGCCCCACCAGACCCACAAGTTGAATAAAATTACGAGTATGCAACAGGCGTGATGTTTTGGATTTATTATACCTAGAATTAGATTTATTTTCACCAATAAACAGGATTTTTTCCGAGATTTCTGCTGAATGTTGATGTTTGGGTTGGGCCAGATGGCAAAGTACCTTTTGTATGGGATATTTTGATGGCAACCAATCGCAGTATTGCTTAATGGTCTAGTGCATGACAAACTAGAAGTTCTTATCTATTCATCAGTGTTTAAATTATCTCTAAATTCGCAAGATTACTATTTTAAAATAGCTGCTGAAAATGTGTGACCTGACACTGCCGCTATGGGAGTTATCCCTCATCCCAGACCTGCCTGGAAGCTTGTACGCCACGCTCACGACGTGTATGCCACGCTCACGACGTGTATGCACGCTCACGACGTGTACACCACGCTCACGATGTGTACGCCACGCTCAGAGCCTAGGAGTGGCGTACAACCAATTTTATGCTATAAATACGCCGTCGGCTGCCTCTATACTTAAGACATAGGGATCCTGTATGCTTTGTTGTCCTAGATATAATAATTTTCATGTCAACCCTTAAAGGGATCCCTTCATCCACAGAATGGGCTGCCAAGATCTAGGGACTTTCATATGAGATGGCCAGCTGGAGATGCAATATTACATAATACCACATGTCTATCACCCCTCCTGGTGTGAGGGGCTGGAGGGCTGCCCAACACACTAGATAAGAATCTCCAAGTTCCATCACACTGTATTCTATATCAGATGTGTTGCCATCACATACTTTGATTCTAAAACAAATTGATCTGATATACAGTCTGTAGAATACTCTTATCTAGTGTTGTGGGCAGCCCTCCAGACTCTCACACCAGGAGGGGAGATAGACATGTGGTATTATGTAACATTGCATCTGCAGCTTACCCCTCCTATGAAAGTCCTTAAACCTTGACAGCCCATTCTGCGCATGAAGGGATCCCTTTAATTAGCACGTACATGAACAGTCTGGTTCTAAAATTGCCCCCCCCCCCAGGGATCCTGTGCCGACCTCTTTACCATTCACACCTAACTTCCTAAGAAGAAGGTTTCAGTGCACCTGACATGCAGGATTCACTGGTGTGTTGTAGAACATTTAAAAACATTTGCTATGGATGTAGCCTATTTGTAAATAGTCCATAAATTTGAAACAATGTTCATGTAACATTTTGTAGTGTTTTGGACATAGAAAACATGCTTTCCGTCACATGGATGAGTAGAAATGATGGTGCCAATACTGAGAGTGGAACCCCAGACCTTCAGGTCCGGGTCTACAGTAGATTGATATTCTGGCGTAGGTCTACAGCAGAATTTACTGGAACCAAAGTTGCCCCCAATATTTGCTGTACAGGAACACTACTCACTTCTAACAGGGTAAGTATTTGCCTTCAAATGTGTCCCATCAGAAATCTTTCCAAAATATACCCGAACTCTGTCCCTTATCGTCATTATTGGAGCAGGCCTTAACACCAGACTCACACCCCATATGGTCACACGTACTCGGCTCCCGTCTGTGTGAGTGCAGGTAGGTCAACTGGCGATCTGGCGACCTGGCGACCTGGCGACCTGGGCCTCATTAGTATAGTGTGACTGCCGTGAAGGGTTGCATGACGGGAGTGATTTGTGATTAAGGACTTGTGTCAACTTATAATCAGTTGCAGGAGTATTGGATGGGCCTGTAAATAGCTACAGAAAATGTTCCCTTGGATAAACCAGCGCTGGTGGATAGAGACTAGCCATGCGCGCGCACTCGGCTTACTTCCGGTGCTGGTCTGGCCGGTCCTATTGAGCCGTTCACCATGCCTGCCTCTCGTGTTGTTATTGATCTTATATCGATCTGCTTATCAACATCGGCTACTCTCTTTCTCTTTATTGGAATGCCTTCTCAAGAGCATCCTCAAATGTAACCCCTCCAGTAAATGGTACACAGGAATGGTATGCATGGTATTGCATAATAAACTGCAGATATGTGCGGGCGTATACCATGGCACTTGCAGTGTTTGTCTCTACCATTTGAAGCACGGCATTGACATACAATTGAAAGGCAGTAAGTGGGAGAAGCCTGTACCGGGGTGAAAAGGGAGGATGACAGGTCGGGGGGGGGGGGGGGGGGGGGGTGAGGGGGGGGGGGGCTGCTAAGGGGTAATTAATTTAACAAGCAATGGTTGTAAAGGAAGTACACAATTCTATAGGTATCTGGCTATTGGGGTCTTCTATGTGAAAAAGCTATAATGGCGGCTTTAGCCTGGGCTCCACAGGTACCTGCGGAACGAGGCGATCTTTTAACATGGTTTGATTTGCACAATTGCACATCGACACCGCCGCGAAATGAAGCGAAATGTTCTGCATGTCATCATATACACCATGTATTCTCACCTCATCCCCTTTCCATGCTCCCTCCCCTTCCATATAGGTCTTCCCTGTTATAGATAACATTGAACTCACTGACAGAGCCATTAGTAGATGTTAATAATAAAAGGTAATGAATAATGGAAAATGATGCCCAAAATGTGGGTTATTATGTAGGCATATCGTTATGGTGGGTAAGGTTTGGACAATGGTCTTAAGTGTTCCTTTGTACATTTGGAGTATGTGCATCATACTACCTACTACTTCATAATTAACTCCACTACGACTGTAACATGTGCACTGGTGTGAGACATGTCATGCTACCATATCACCTTATCAATATCATGTTTTTATCATCTCTTAGATATTGTGGGATGTCTTTCTTATAAACTATGTCGCGCATCACCACGTGTGGGACAGATATGGACGTATATACATGTATATATATATATATATATATATATATATATATATATATATATATATATATATATATACACACGCTACCGTCTTACTAAATAAGGAAGGATATGATTGTGACAATTGGTGCTAATAACACCCTTATTTATTCTAAATATTAGCCAAAAAAAATATATGGCTGTACCTGGTCCCAGTGTTTGAATGGTAACTGGGTCACAGGGGTGGATTGTAGGAAGTACCACCCAGGTGACCCCTAGGTGGGAGACCAGGAACCGACTGCAGCGTCTGAGTAGCAGACCACTGCAGGAGTAATAGTAGTAGTACACTCGATAGTTATACCGTTATAATAGCAACATAATTATAACCCCCGTATATATATATATATGTATATACATATGTATATATATATATATATATATATATATATATATATATATATATATGTATTTATATATATATATATAATGTTGCGTAAGGCGACGTCGGGGCTGCGGCTGGACCCGTCGTCACGGCGGGTTGGACCTGCCGTCACAGTGGATGTAACACTGATGTTGAGGTAGCAGCTAGGATAAAATTATGATAAAAACTAATTTCTCATAATTTACCAATGACTGTTGACAAGGTACTATTGCTTGCACAGGGACGTGTGCCATAGTTATATGTATTCAGGTTAGTGCTGATACTATGGACATCCACTTGGTGGGCACCAACTAAACCCCCATTGTATGAGTGTACGCCGCCGGCGGAGCTGGCCCCTACACACCAGCCAGCTATTGATTGTTGAACTGGTTAGGTCGCAATTGACACGATACCAGTCTACCCGAGCACCCAGTCTTCTCAGGACAGGAACTGTCTCACAATGTCTCAAATGTCCTGAGAAGAAGTCTCAATTTCCGAACAACCCCTTTCGGACGTCCTTTAGGACGTCTTGTTGTTTTGTCCTATGTGGTGTTACACAAACTGTTCGTGGGACAACACAAGGGCAAAACACCCCCGGCAAAACATGGGTTAGCAGTCTAGTGGGCCATGGAATTGTCCAAAAGTATTATATAACAAGTCCCTAATTGTCCCTAAATTGTCTTCAACTGGGACAAAAGGGGAAGACACCCCCAGCAAAACATGGGTTAGCAGTCTAGTGGACAATGTAATTGTCCCAAGTAGGCCTATTATATAACAAGTCCATAATTGTCCCTAAATTGTCTTAAACAAGGAGTCAAGGGGATAGCAAGTCTCGGAGCTCAACAATGTTATTGTCCAAAATATTACATGAGATGTCCATAATTGTCCTTGTGAGACATTACATAATAGATGTATAGGACAAGGGGTTCATCGGGGATGTTCGTCGTTCTGTTTATGTGGGTAGGAGACACAGGACAATATTGCGTAATATCTTCTCACGACAGGGACTGTCCTGAAAAGATTGGGTGCTCGGGTCAACTGGTATGGTACCATGAGCGGTTAGGTCAGCAAGCCCCGACTTCCGGTTTACCCGTCACTATGGTGATGCGTCCGTGAGTCCCTCCCCCTGTAGCACACAGGGCGACATGCTGCACAGGTCGGGAACCACAACGTGTTTATTTACCTATTTATCTATCTATTTATTTCATATATATATATATATATATATATATATATGTATGTATGTATGTATGTATGTATGTATGTATGTATGTATGTATGTATGTATGTATGTATGTATGTATGTATGTATGTATGTATGTATGTATGTATGTATATATATATATATATATATATATATGTATGTATGTGTATATATATATATATATATATATATATATATATATATATATATACATGGATATATACAATATCTATTTGTAAACCATGAAATATCACCAAGATATATATCTTTGACATCCTTGATATCACTCATAAAGTTTATATCACTTTAGGCAGTGCTATCTCCGCCCCACTGTTGATGCCAACTGTCTGGAAGCTGGAGTGGGTAATGTCCACATGCACACAGGTCATCCCGCATGTTTGCGGTGTGAGCCCTGATCTTACAGGTTGGGCATGGATCCGCAGCAGTAGCACTTGGTAGTATGGTGATCAGGTAGTGTAGTATTGGCTTAAGGCGGTGTAGAATGGGAGGGCTGGTGTTGGGATAGCTGCTTAAATAGGTTGTGTCTATAGGTGTCTAGTTGTAGAGATGGACGTACGTCTACATACAGAATGTCTGCACACTACGACTGCTAATCCATAGGCACAGAGGGATTTGTGATGGAAAACCTCCTTGGAGCTGTAAAATATCGAACATAACTTCTGAGTCACAGCCAAAGAGATTATGTGCCATATTCTACAGATCCACGGAGGTTATCTCACTTATACCCCGCCCTCTATCCATAGTAGATCAATAACATGAAATATATATCCATATGCATTTCATGATGAGGAATTTACAGAAAAGTCATCTGGAGAAAGCTGGATTCGATCCCACGACCTCTAGACTCATGGGGCGTACCATCCCCCTGGCTGGTATTTAAAGAAATACCATGGCTCCGGTCCAGAGAGTGGTATTAGTTTGGAATTCTTTTGGTGTTTTTAGCCAGTGGGAACCGAGTATTTCCGTCATATTGATTGGTCTAGACACAGTTGTAATTACTCTTTGACTGATTGCTTGGTAATGCACACCATTATTAGTGCCACTCAATGGCCACTTAAGGGTCAATCCCCGGGGGTCAATCATAAGCAGTGTGGGTGCAGACGATAACAGGATGAATGGCATTTTCTTTTTAGTTACTTTACCACAGTTATGAGGGCATACGAGGTGCGGCTACTGTAATAAAAAAAACTAACTGCAAGGTTGAAATGCAGCTTTTCTTTGTTATACTCTACAAATGAGATACATTCAGAATAATTCAGGATTCATTGAGACACTGGTAAATCATATCTAATATAGCTACATCTATTGAGGTTTTGAATTTGATGACAAACAGTAATTGGGACTCAATAAGTGGAGAAATAAATATTAATCAAAACAAAATATGCATGCCCGCATATATGCTACCACATATCAATTATTAAACCATCAGTAAAATGCTGCATATTTGTCAAAAATCGTGATACAATTCGCCAATCGGGGACATTCTGACAGAAATCTGTGCTGTGATTGGTCAACAGTGACGTGACCTTTCCCAATAATGTGCCTCTACATGGGTAAAAATCGACACGGGCGACACGGCGACACGGCCGTTTTAGGCCCTTTTAAAAATCGAGGGACACAGGAAAATCGGGGATAAAAATCGACACACAGGGGTTTTTCTCTATGTTCTTATATAGCTAAAAATCGACACAATGCCACTGCCCTACTGCTAAAATTCGACCCGGCGACACGGCCAAAATTGCGGGTACCCATGTAGAGGCACAATAATAATATGCAAACACACCACGAGTGTGCATATCCCAGCTGTATGTCTACGCGAGGCCCTTTATAAGGGCCACAAGTAGGCATGGAAGCTAGGATTTTGTTTTATTATACCTAGCATATGATACATTGATAGTCATACCGATTTTAAACTAAAGGACATCAAAAATACCATAGACAGAGAAAATACGGACCAGAGAAGCTACTCTTCAGAGAAATCGGCCTAATTCGGGCCGATCGCAAATTGTTTTGACTTCTTAGTTTTTGCTGCTAGGTGTCTCATTACGTTTACAGTAATTTCTCTCTAAAACCGTTATTTCTGGTCCGATCTACATGCTGTAAAGTTCTAAATGCATCTACGCATGTGCTCACTATCATTCCAATCATTAAATCATCAGAAATCCCATCTAACATGACCTTTCCCATATACCCACCCAGTGCGCGTATTGGCGCAATACGCCACTGCAGTGGGCGTATTGGTTTTAGTGGTTAAGACTAAGAGATAGGACTATCATATTCTATAACAAATATCGCACATTCACATTGACCACCGTTGACGCAGGGGCGGATCCAGGGGGGGCCCTATTTTTCTGTACATTTTAATTTAGATGGTTCAACACCCCCAATGCTGTAGGTATTACATTTACAGCGCCCCCCCTTTCCGAAATTCCTGGATCCGCCACTGCAGACGTGGGGGCTTGATACATGCTGCTCAAAATGACAACAGTCTATCATGATGCGTGCACTTACGATAGTCTACAGATGTATGCAATGCATTTGACAGTCTTGTACCATGTCTTAATAACAACTGCAAACTGTCAATGATCGGAGCTACAAACCGCCATACTTTAATAGTAGCCTAATACAGTGTGGCACGTCGTCACAGCATGACCCCTCATGCACCGTGACTGCAGCACGTGGTCACGGCCTGCACCGTGACTGCAGCACGTGGTCACGGCCTGCACCGTGACTGCAGCACGTGGTCACGGCCTGCACCGTGACTGCAGCACGTGGTCACGGCCTGCACCCTGACTGCAGCACGTGGTCACGGCCTGCACCCTGACTGCAGCACGTGGTCACGGCCTGCACCCTGACTGCAGCACGTGGTCACGGCCTGCACCGTGACTTCAGCACGTGGTCACGGCCTGCACCGTGACTGCAGCACGTGGTCACGGCCTGCACCCTGACTGCAGCACGTGGTCACGGCCTGCACCCTGACTGCAGCACGTGGTCACGGCCTGCACCGTGACTGCAGCACGTGGTCACGGCCTGCACCCTGACTGCAGCACGTGGTCACGGCCTGCACCCTCACACATCCTGCAGCTGCCTGTGCCAGGGGAGATGCTAATAGGGAAGGCTGTGTGTAAACTAGTTTGGAACCAGTGGGAAATAGGTTAATCTAGCTGTGTACACATCCATGGATGGTAACAGCTGTGGTGCTGTTGATGTGCACGGAGGAAGCAGTATCACCTTACTGTATGTATACTGCATAACTCCATCTAGCACTGTACCAGGTGTGTGTGTGTGTGACAGGTACAGCGCTGTATCAGGTGTGTGTGCGTGCTGACAGGTACAGCACTATATCAGGTGTGTGTGTGTGTGTGTGACAGGTACAGCACTGTACCAGGTGTGTGTGTGTGTGTGTGACAGGTACAGCACTGTACCAGGTGTGTGTGTGTGTGTGCGTGCTGACAGGTACAGCACTGTATCAGGTGTGTGTGCGTGCTGACAGGTACAGTGCTGTATCAGGTGTGTGTGCGTGCTGACAGGTACAGCGCTGTATCAGGTGTGTGTGTGTGTGTGTGTGTGCTGACAGGTACAGCACTGTACCAGGTGTGTGTGTGTGTGTGACAGGTACAGCACTGTACCAGGTGTGTGTGTGTGTGTGCTGACAGGTACAGCACTGTACCAGGTGTGTGTGTGTGTGTGCTGACAGGTACAGCACTGTATCAGGTGTGTGTGTGTGTGTGTGCTGACAGGTACAGCACTGTACCAGGTGTGTGTGTGTGTGTGTGCTGACAGGTACAGCCACGTGCATTAACTAGGTCATTCCATTCTCCAGACAGATGTTCTGATATATTACTAACAGTGTGGGAAACCATTTGACTACCACCTGCTGTGTAGGGTGCACTAGGGACAATCTAAGTGAAATTAGATGTCCCAAATGGTACAGACCTTACTTATATCCTGATTCAGTAACACACTGCTATTCCAGAACCTAAGAAGTACTTTATATTTGAGATTTTAAGCATTTTTGTGTTTGTCTACCACCTCCTATGTCATCTAACAGGGGGCAGTGCAAGAAAATGGCTGACATTCAGAGTGTCCCACACTGTACCTTATTATAGGCAACCTCTGTTGTCAGGGGCGGATCCAGGATTTTGAAAAGGGGGGGGGTCCACCCCAGAAGTATGAAGTTTAGTACACCTAAATTATCAGCGCTATAATGTGCGTCGAAAGCGACATGTTTAGATAATTTTAAGGGGTTTGGGGGCATGCCCCCAAGGGTAAGAAATTTTAGAAAATATAGGTGTCGATTGGTGCAATTTATAGCATACTGGTCTACCTCAAGGCTGGGAAAAAAATTGAAAATATAGATGCCAATTGGTGCAATTGGAAGCGCTTTGGTCTAATTAACCCAAGGTTGAGAAAATGTTAAAAATATATTTGTCAATTGATGCACTTTATAGCATTGTGGTGAACCCCAAGGCTGAGAAAATTTGGAAAATATAGATGTCAATTAATGCAATTCATGGCATTCTGGTGTACTCAAAGCTTTGACAATTTTGAGAAAATAAATGTAAAGTGATGCAATTTAAAGCATTCTGGTATACCCCAAGGTTGAGGAAATTTTGAAAATATAGATGTCAATTGACACAATTTATAGCATTCTGGTGTACTCCAAGGTTGAGAAAACTTTGAAAATGTAGATGTGAATTGATGCACTTATGGCATTCTGGTACACCCCAAAGTTAGCAGGGAGATGTCCAGGGGTAGCTGTCCTGTCAGCAGTTGACCTCCCTCAATGAAGATTATAGCAGCGTAAACAGGCTGGGAGTAACCACCTTATGTTCCCTGCCACCTTCTGTAGTTGGACAGTCCCAGTCTCTTACATTGGCTGCCCCTCAACACTGTCTGCCCCTTACATTGGCTGCCCTTCATTCTAGACATACAAGTTCTTTGTTTGTACACTGACTTTCCAGTGGAGATCCTTATAGCTCTACATATAAAAGGGGGAAAAGGTCTAGACCCCCCTGAATCTGCCCCTTCATCAGGTACATGCTGCCATTTCTAAGTGGACATCTGGGAGTGGAGGTTCAGAAAATTTTGAAAATATTGGTGTCAATTGGTACACTCTAGAGCATTCTGGTCTACTCCAAGGGTGAGAAAATTTTGAAAATATTGATGTAAATTGATGCACTTTATAGCATATTTGGGGGTGGACATCAGGTATGGGCCAAAAGGGGGGGTCCACCCTCGGCAAAGTCTATTTTAACAGCCTTATGGGTGGACCAAAAGGGGGGGGGGGTCCGGACCCCCAGGACCCCCCCCCTGGATCCGCCCCTGGTCAGTTGTGAGAGTGTATTGACCCAGTTTATGCACTTGGGTACAGCGCTGTACCTGGGCTGGCAGATATCTCCCCTATAGCTTGGGTGTTGGCGTGTGAGCAGCTGGTCAGCACCAGGTGAGGCAGGACCCCCCCCCCCCCCCACACACACACAAAGTACATGTAGTAGTGGGTACATGGCACCGTGTATACACACCTGAAACAGGTACACCATGCTGCTCACTGCCTGTACAGGTAGAGTCAAGGTGTACATACCAGGTGCAGCCCGGGGTGCAGCAGCAGCAGTCCTCCTGTTGGGTAGTCCTGCACCTACAACGTGCACCATCAACCTGCTGCAGCCGTACACGGCCCACCCGGGGAGCACAGCCTTAAGGTCCGTGTTAGCACACAGTCACCCAGTGTGAGGGATGTGTACAGGAGGAGGCAGTCACTGAGGTATGCCTGAGTGCCTCTACCCCCTCCACACACACACCCTCCTCCCAGGCCGAATCCCTCCAGCACTCGTCCTGCCCACTTTTCCTGTTGGCCTCTATGTATATATGGCAATGGTGTCAGTGGATGGAAGTTGCTTTAGGATGTAGCTTGTAAGGTATCTCCCACATACCCGCGGCCCCTTCGAATGCACTCCCCTCCTGAATACTACTCAGCAAGAAAACAAAAAGGTTATCCCGCACATTTCTTATACATTAAGGGGGGGATGATCATTTTCCCGACCACCACCCCTTAATTTGAACTGTTGTTACACGCAAATTCCCTTTGAGGGATAAATGGCACATAGAGACGATAGAAGTCTGATGTATGTCCCCCCTCCCCCCATTTAGTCTCACGGTAGATAGTCTCATGGTAGATAGATTCTTAGACATATCCTATTCCATGACACCAACATAATATCTAATTATGGTATCTATATCATCTACACTATAGACCAACGCTGCTTAGCACTGTTATTATCCAGGTATAAATATATAAATATCATAAACTAGTACCAGTACCTCAGATGTCTAATGACATCGGGAGACAAATGGACCCTGTTATATCTCCGTACAAATATTGTGCGGTAGCAGCGATTTTTCTCTACAAATATCATCCCACTCGAGCACTATACATGACAACACACAATCCGACACTCTTTGTCAAACCGCCTTACTACGAGGCGCCTCCACGGCACAGGCCGATCCAATAAATTTGAACCCATACAAGTAGTATTGTTTGTATCGGAACGGGACTATGGTTAAGTACTGTTTATTACTCATTAGACTTGCAGCCAATCAGAAGCCTCCATTTGACCGGAAGTGACGTCACATGCCCATATAAGGGCATACCGGAAGTGACATCGCGTGACCTTGACCTACTTAGAGGTCAAGGTCATGACCGCAGCCAATCAGAGGCCTCCATTTGACCGGAAGTGACTTCCTCATTTGCATAATGGGTCTCTTCCGGTGTACCAGCCAATCAGAGGCCTCCATTTGACCGGAAGTGACCCCCTCATTTGCATAATAGACCACACCCCGTGACTCGAAGTGACCTACTTAAGATGACCGGAAGTGACGTCACGTGACCTACTTAGGGGAGGGATTAGCGATGACCGGAAGTGACAGAAGTGACCCAATTTTTTTAAAATGTGGTCACGTGACTGGAAGTGACCACCTAGTTAACATGTCTGCAGGATGATCACCTGCTGTTTGCTGTATAAAGTTTTTTGTATACGCTCTCGTTGAACACCACCTTAATCTCCTAATGACACTTGATCCTCTTATAGATGTAACACACCTCCAGATCAAAAACAAGATTTGAATCCAGGGTGGAAGGAAGGAAGGACCCCCCAGCTGAAAACAGGATTAGCTAGCTCACTCTCTCTTAAGCAGCTTATCTCCAGAGGTGTGTATAAGGGGTGGGGAAGAAAAAGAATGTCATTCACTCACACTTTCTCTACAAGTAGTATAATATGTATCGGAGTCTGAATGTACACATCAGACATGTCAGAGGAGGATCTTTTGATTTCTTTAGTAGTTAATTAACTGGGGGGAGGAGGAGGAGAAGGGGGGGGTGCATAGGGGGAGAGGGGGAGGGGGGAGGGGGGCCCTTTTGGGGTGGGGGGGTCTCTCTCGGGCTGTATGGGGAGGGGGGGAGGGGGGGAGGGGGCACTTTGGGGGGGAGGGGGCACTTTGGGGGGGGCTCTCTTAGGGTGCTAGTAGTGAAGGGGGGAAAAAAAGAATTTTACTTAATTAAGAGACTGTTAATTTCCAAGTGAAAAAAATAGAGATCACAAGCAAGCAAGCAAACAACTAACCAACCAACCAAGTACGCGACGCTGTCTTGTTGTGATTTTTTTTTTTGATTTTTTTTTTCCAACACCAATACACCTCTTTTTTTTCATAACTCTAGAGGACTTGTTGTCACTCCGTCAGAATGCACGCAACGCTTAAAATATAAGTATCGCACTCCAGCTTGCTTTATTGTGTAAGTGACCATTTTGTTTCGTACCACTTTGAAATTTCTATTAGTAGCAAGGATATATTTTCGGTTGGAAAGAACATTCAAGAAGTCTTTCGGTTATTTAAGGTTTTGTTTTTTCTGTATACCTTTTGCACTCCATTTTTTACATTTTCTTTCACCTGTCTAGTCTATATCGTAGCAAATGTAAGTCTTAGGGTTGAGACTTAGAATCCCGTCACCTTCCCACTCGGATTTCAAAAGCCCCATAGTTCTCAGATCGTGAGCGTAACATCTCTCACAACAGCTGCCAGGTGGAGGGAGCCATTCTTGCACGCCTTCGGTTTTTATCTTTACGAAAAGGTCTAAGTGATCGTCGCACACTGCTGTTGGAATCCACTTTCGTTTCTCTCTGAAGTATGTTCCTCTCAGCTCGGGTTTTACCAGGTCATCCAACGTTTCACCGCTGAGAGCCATGTAAAGACTGTCGGCGTCCATTTGACAAAGAGCATAATCGCACCGATCGATGAATCTATCCAAAAAGTCGTACGTGAACTCTAACATTTTCAACTTAGCGTACTGGTACACCATGAACCCTATTTGAATAGGGAGGCTGTTCTTGACCATTTTTGGTTGCAGTTCGACTTCAAAGAGATCCGAGGTCAACTCGGCCCCCTTTTTGAAGCGCCACGAATTGGTCAATAATTCGAGATTTCGACCGTTAGTGTATTTCACATTGGTGTGTCTTTCTTTGTTGCAAATTGTTTTACCGTACGTAGCATTTCCCATTAACTTGTAACAGTCTGACAGAATTTTCTCGTTCGGGTTCACGTCGCCACGTCTTCGCGCTATGGTTACTTCGTCTGCGAAACCGGCGAAGGGTCGTCTAGGAAGGTATTCTATGAACAGCTTTACTTGGGTGACTATCAAACCGTGATCCAAATACCACTTAAGAAGCGGTGTTCCCAAGAGAATATTTTTTCCGTGATAACTCCCTATCAGACTTCTCTGAGGTGTGTTCAACAACTTTTCTTCCTTGGCAAAGTCTGACATGTGCGTTCCTATGTCGGATCTCGAAACGTTTACGTTCTTGAAAACGGGGGTCATCTCTTCGAAGTATTCTCGTAGGTGAGGTGGCGTAGTGATGTCCACTTGAATTAAACCGAACATGCTCCCATCTTTGACAGCGGAAAGGATGTCGTTCTTGGTCATACCATTTCGAGACACTTTCAAAGTGTCAACCTTCCAGTGTTGTTCGGATGTCTTAACTTGTGGATCTTGACGTTTCATCTATCTCCATTCACACTCCCACACGACGATCAGCTTGTAACCTAGTGCTTTCAAGTAAGCGCTTACTCCAGCCGTTCTGTCGCGTCTCTCATTCCTGAGTGAAGCGCACGGATATCGCTGCAGTGGTATGCACTCGTGAGCGTGGAACCAACACCCGTGAAAACCGTATTAGAGGCCGGGTGAAACCTGTCGACGTGAATTCTTAGACAGCCTAGAACCATCTCGCCGCCGTTCAAAGCGTGGCGTAGTTTCACATCGCGAGCGTGCTCTATGAAGCGTAGCCACTCCAAAGCGCTCTGAGAGTGTTTTTGTCTAATTTCAGCTTTGAACGTCTCACCACGTAATTACCCGTGCAGTGCGCTTCGCTCATGCAGCGCAAGTACAGCGAGTTAGCGTCTACTCCTAGGATGTGCTCGCACGTTCTCGCTTCTTCGCCGTACTTGTGCTCCCTTATTCGTGTGGTACCCTTCTCGTGAAATCTATGGAAGATTATCGAAGGACCGCCGACTAGATTTTCATTGATCAGAGAGTGGAGGCGAGCGTTGAACTGGGGAAACGTTATGAACATTGCCTCTGTGTTTTGGAACAAGAACGGTAAAGTCAAACCCGGAAGGGAGACTCCGTCTTTGAACATGTCAATTCCGCGATCTCTGAAAAATTTAGTGTGATTGTTCAGAGCCTCTATGAAAGGTTTCACGTCTTTGTTGTTGTAGTAGATCAAGTAATCTCTCACAGTTTGCATGTTCTGTTCGGACCAAACTTTTCCACATTTGGCGTAGTCGGATTCGGTCATCTTGGTACCGGTCAGTTTGCTGTCAAAAGCCGATCTCGGTGATAGTGTTCTGTTTTCCAGTTTCCTGGTGGACGTCATCCATTCGTAAGGAAAGTGACCTTTCTCTTGATTTCTGGTGAAAGCTAGCAAATAATCCACGTAATTGTAACCGGGTGCCAAATAGTTTACTACGTCCAAGAAAACCATGTGCTGTGTGTAAACTGCCAAGTATTGGTTACTTCTCTTTATGACCCTGAATTCTTCTTTATTCCGGTCTTTGGAGGAGAAGAATGCGTGAAGGTGTATTTTGATCAGGTTCAAGTCGTAGCACCCCGAGTTGAAACCTACGACCGGAACTTGACGGAGATATCTCAAAAACCTCTGCTTCAGTTGAACCAACGGATGTCTGTGTCGAGTTGCAGTGAAATCGGAGAAAGTCTGAACACCGCTTCCTCTAGCAGGAGAGCTTCACTTATCCCTGCATCTAACTTCTCTAACATCGGTCGGTAAACTTCTAGCATCCTCGCCCCGATGACTTTGGCGGTGTCGTTTATGTGATTTAAAACTCTATCCAACAGAGGGTCGGAATCTGCGTCGGATTCTCTCACGAAGCAGACCGGACCCTCCCACCCAGGAAAGTCGGATGCGACGCTAGCCGACAAAGGGACGTGATCCCACAGCACAGACACATGTTCGGTGGACGGTTCTTTGGACGCTCTGAAGAAAGCCTCAAAATCGAAGGTGATCTTGTAAGGGTACATTCCCGAATCGCCGTCAGGGGAGAAATCTGCTAGCGCTTCGAAAATCGTTTTCGAATTGTGGTAGATTCCACCCACATATCTCAACTTGACTTGTCGACAAGGGGAAAGCTGATTCCTGTGTCTTTTCAGTAAGAACTCGATGTTGAACGCCGCCTTACACTTGCAACACTCGTAGATGCCTGCGTATGCGTTGAAATCTGTAACCAGAGACACGTGCAAACGGTCTTTCGCCGTCAGGTGTAGGTTGACTTTACCTCGGGCGGCCTGAGTTTTCGAAGGTGGTCTGATCAGACTAACTCGTCTTTTCAACTTCTGTCCTCTCACTGCACGCGCGGTGTAAAGCGCTATTTGTATATCAAACAAGTTCTCTAATGCAGGTAAGTTGCGGATGTTCAAACCCGGAAAGGTTTCAGGTTCGGCAGTGGGATCGAACTGACGTAACAATTCCGAAGCATGTTTGCCAGTCTTGTATAAGTGAAAGGAAATGCAGTGAAAGACGCACAGTTTGTCCGCGTTGGGAAAATCTAACACACCGCTTCTTTTTCCAACTCAACCCGAGTGGGTAACCCTACCACCTATGGGAAATTCCCCCGGTCCCATGTAAACGGGGGACAACTACCTTCGCAGCATAGAGGACAAAACCTCGGTATTACTTTACATTGTTCCATGTGTCTGTCGTGATTGTACGACCTTTTAAAACTTTTAAAACACTTTTCGCAGACGTACTGCGACATGTTTTCACTGAGTCACCGATATATTATGTGAAGAGAAATTATTCTTATTATTTTTTTCATCTACTTAACCATCTAGCGCTAGCTATCTTTTTTCTATCTATCTATCTATCTATCTATCTGTCTGTCTGTCTGTCTGTCTGTCTGTCAGTCTGTCTGTCTGTCTGTCTGTCTGTCTGTCTGTCTGTCTGTCTGTCTGTCTGTCTGTCTGTCTGTCTGTCTGTCTGTCTGTCTGTCTGTCTGTCTGTCTGTCTGTCTGTCTGTCTGTCTGTCTGTCTGTCTGGCTGGCTGGCTGGCTGGCTGTCTGTCTGTCTGTCTGTCTGTCTGTCTGTCTGTCTGTCTGTCTGTCTGTCTGTCTGTCTGTCTGTCTGTCTGTCTGTCTGTCTGTCTGTCTGTCTGTCTATCTATCTATCTGTCTATCTATCTGTCTATCTATCTTATTCTTTCTGTCTACGCAGCATCCGTCAAACACTTTCTCACGTGTGTGTGTGCGTGCATACCTCTCATTCCAGAACTCTACCGGGAAATTTGAGAATAATCTCTCTTTTGTCATCCAACTCTTTGAGCGCCTTGTTGGACACCGTCACACCCTCCAGTGTGGGGTTTTTGTCGACGCCTTCGTACTTGCGGACGTGGATCACTTTCTTACCCTTGTAGTAGCTGACCGTGGCGTACACTTCCCTTTCCGCGTCCAACAACATAAACCAAGCTTCGTGAAAGGGAAGGCCCTGCGTAGCCGCCGCGTCGCGTATCCGTGCCACCTGGTGGATGTTGGCGATGTTCGCTATCAGCTTGAGCAGTCCGTCGATGGTGAAGCGCACTTGTTTGGTGGGGGTTGAAGGCGAGTGTTTGATGCTGTAGCGCTCCCTGGACAGTCTAACCTGATCCAACCAGATCTCGAGCTTCAAACCGTCAAAGAAGAACTCTAACATGCCGACCTTCGTGTCATCTTTCCCTGCTTCTTCTCCTTCTTCTCTTTTTCTCTTCTTGGAGGTCAGGTTGTGACTCTTCTTAGAAGGTTTCAAGACAAGAAGAGTATCACCATCAGGGTGAGCTGAATCAGGAGCAGAGCCAACAACAGGAGCAACGTCCGTGCCGGTAGTGGTGAAGGCGGGGTCATAAGTCGTCGAGGAGGAGGGAGCATGAAAAAACACCTGAACCTCCTCTACCCTCTCAGCGTCCTCTGTCTCCGCCTTCACCACCTCCTCCTCCTCCTCCTCCTCCTCCTCATTCTCTGTCTCCTCTTCGGCCTCGTCCTCTGTCTCCTCCTCCTCCTCCACTTCCTCCTCTTCTTCCACCTCCTCCACTCCTACTACTACGTGGTGCATGCGCTGAGTGTTGAAATCGATGTAAGTGTATTCAGCAGCGTCGGTTGAGGATGATGGAGCGGCCCCTTCTTCAACGTGCGCCGGTTGATGACCGTCTTCATCGAAATCAGCAACGGTAGTGGGGAGGTAAAAACCTGGTTGCCAGTAAGGACAGTCTGTTGTGAGAGGTGACCCGATGTCGATAGTAGTAGCAGCAGCAGTAGCAGCAGCAGCAGCAGTAGCCGAAGCAGTCGGGGTCTCTGTAGTAGTAAGTGTATCACTAGGTACATCAGCAGCAGCAGCAGCAACACCAACAGCAGCAGCAGTAGCAGTAGCAGTAGCAGCAGCAGCAGGAGTAGGGTCGTTAGCAGTAGTAGCCAGGTGTAGCAGTGTAGGTGCCACAGTAGGTGTAGCCGTGGGAAGCGACAGGTGTGCAGTAGGGGTCTTTGATGTTGATGTTGTAGTCGTAGCAGTAGCACACGTAGCAGTAGCATGTGTAGGAGGTGCAGTTGGTGTAGCAGTAGTAGCCTGCGTAGGTGTAGTAGGTTTAGTAACACTACTACCACTGCTAGTACTACCGTCACTAGTACTCGCTACACCGCGAAGGTTATAAGACCTTGAGGTTGTGGTGATAGCACCATCTTCAGTAGCAAAGGAAGACGCTAAACACCCCCTCTTCGTCGTCTTCTTGTGTAGGTGTAGCTTAGTTGGTCTTCTGCTCATGATGGTGTGTGTAGAGAAAAGAGTGGGTGAGTGAATGGTGGTTTTCCACCTCCCTTATATACCACTGCTTCTGGATACCTGCTGGTTTTGCTGACTCTTAGAAGCAAGAGCGCTAAGCCTATTATCACAGTAGGTTGTCTATTAATCCGTTTTTCACCTGACCTCTGCTGTTACATCATATAAGGAGCGTGTGGTCTTCAGGGAAAATAGTCAATAGGGTGTCTATAAATCCGATTTTCACCTGTCCTCTGCTGTTACATCATAAAAGGGAGCGTGGTCCTCATAAGCTTTTACTGAGCGGATGAAAAGTCTCATGTGGATAAGACGGGTATGCAGATGGAAACAGGATTAGTATAAAAATCACATTTCAGCTGCCCTCCACAGATGGAGATGAAAAGGAAAGCCGAATACCACATGTCCTCCTCATAAGCTCTTAATGAGCGGATGAAAAAGTCTTATGTGGATAAGTCGGGTATGCAGTTGGAAATGGGAATAAAATCCTCTGTATAAGTATAAAAATCACATTTCAGCTGCCCTCCACAGATGGAGGTTAAAAGGAAATCCAAATACCACTCCTCCTCCTCATAAGCTCTTAATGAGCGGATGAAAAGTCTCATGTGGATAAGGCGGGTATGCAGATGGAAATGAGATTAAAATCCTCTGTATAAAAAGCTCTGATTTTTCAGTTGTAAAACCCATATCACATCTGACCACTACACCTACCACATCTACCAACGCCACTACCTGGGGCGTTAGCACCAAACAGTAGCACCGCCACCACCACCACCACCACCACCACGTTGTTTACCTACAGACGAGATGGGAGGTGAAACAGTTGCAATGGCGCAGGCGATCTCTCCCTGTAAAGAGCAGCGTGACGCGCGTGTGGAGACTGCGGGTAACGGCGTGAGAAGAGAGGTGGTAGCGGACTTCACATATAGCGATCAGTTGCTTCATGAAATAGGTCGGTGACTAGTTGGATCTTGGAGAGTGTTGGGGGGTTACTTGGGCATAACTGTCGCCTGTATGGACACCCTAGTAGGCAGTGCCAAGACGACGGCGGAGATGTGTACGGAGATGTTCAAAGCTTGGTGGCGTATAACTACACCTCATGCGAGATGGCGAGAGCTCACCCTCGCCTTCCTCGGTATCGCTCGACCGGATCTGTTGCTAAAGACGCTACACTTTTTCACCAAGTGTGAGTTGGATTACGACAATCCAGACTTGTCTACAATGGAGCGATACTTTAGCGTCATGGCCGAATCACTAGGTAGCGAGTGGAAACACTTGGGGCAGTATTAACCTTTGGCGTCTGACGAGTTAGATAGGATCGCTCAACAATCCAAAGAAAAAAACCTCACTCACCCGATCTTCGAAGTGTTGAAAATATGGCGAGCTGATCATCGCAGTACACATTTTCAACTCATTCGAGTGTTGTTGGAGCACATGGACAGGTCTGACGTCGTCATCCATATATTACTTCACTTTCAACACCAAGGAAGGCGCTCGGGCTCTCGCTATGACTTTTAAGGTAGTAGTTGCATATAACATCGAGCACACCCTTTCTAATACACTTGTGAAAGAAAAAAAAATAGAAGTTGCGCGCTGGCGGAGAATTAAATATTAAGTCCCTACACAGGAGCATGTGTCTGCAGTGGTGGCGTTGTCGTTGTCGTCGTTGTCGTTGTCGTCGCCTTCAGAGGGTGTGCAGTCAGCCGACGGGAGAGGCGTTTAAACACAACCATATAGAACACTCACTCACATCACGTCACTGGTTAGTGTCTCATTTGGAGCGCAGTCGGGGGAAAAAAAAGCATCGACCCACCTGTCTGCCTGCCTACCTACCTACCTACCTATCTGGCTACGTGTCTGTCTACCTACGGACCAACTAACTGACTGACTGACTGACTGACTGACTGACTGACTGACTGACTGACTGACTGACTGACTGACTGACTGACTATCCACCACCTTACTACCATCATGGGCGACCACCCCAGGCTGGCCAAGTACACGGCTTTCGAGGGTTTAGGGAGGCGACTGGACACTTTCAACGCCTTTGGGTGGTATAGACCACGCTCTTTCGCAGAGACTCTCGCCACTCACGGGTTCTTTTACATATGTGGTAAGGATGTTGTTCAATGCTTTCAATGTGGAGTCACTATACACACGTGGTTAGACAGCGATGACGTCGCAGTGGAACATTTCAGACATTCTCCTACTTGTCAGTTGGCGTGTAAAGCAATGAATATAACGCCGCAAACCAGAATTTTACTGACGGAAATGTTGAAGACAATAAATCTACTGACCGATGATATAGCAGCTCTCAGAAGGGAGATGAGAGGGTTGTCAGTGGAAAACGCTAGGTGTTTCTTCCGTTTGGACGACGAGGACGTCGTAGGATAGGTCGTCGTAGGTGATTCACCACAGAGTCGACACACATTAGTCAAACGATTCAAAATTAAAATAAAAAATAAAAATGAAAATTGTTGTGTTTTTATTTTCATACGAAATCTAAACAGAAAAAAGAATTAAGAGACTCGCCTCCGAAGAGGAGGCGAGTCTCTTAATTAAGTAAAATTCTTTTTTTTTTCCCCTTCAGTACTAGCACCCTAAGAGTAGCATTACCAAATGGAGCTACAATGCCTATTGGAGGATTCTACTATGTTTTTTCACGATTTTTATGGTCCCTTTTTTTAAAAAAATGTTTTGTACCATTGATAAGAGCTTTGAGGGATCTTACTGGATACATTTTCTTATAGAGGAAGTCATGGGCTTTTTAAATATGTAAGCATTATTTTGCTATCTATGGTGGAACCTTTGCGGGATTTTAACTGAAATTGCCTTGTGAAACAGTTTTAATACAATTTTGCATTCATTTCTATAGTAAATGAAATACCTCAAAATTTACCGTAACATGGCTATTTCAATTGAAATCCCGCAAAGGTTGTACTAATCAGAGTAAATTAATGTTTACATTTCCAAAAAGCTGATAACTTCCTCTTCAAAATGATACCCACAGCTTGTGGCCAGACTTAAAAATAAGCATTTAATGCTTGATTTACTTAAAAAGTGGAGGGGAGCAGGGGGTCTATGGGCCCCATAGGTTTATCATTGCAAATTCCTCCAATAAGTGCCCATATTTTGCCGTTTATAATCTATGATTTAAAGAGAACCAATAAAGATAGAGCTTAACCGAAAATAGTTCTGAAATCCCTATGCCAAGACGCATCAGATAGAATCATAAGTGATACAGATAAATTCATCTATAATTCCGGTGTGGTCATGCTACTAAGAGAGCCCCCCCAAAGTGCCCCCTCCCCCCCAAAGTGCCCCCTCCCCCCTCCCCCCTCCCCATACAGCCCGAGAGAGACCCCCCACCACATAAGGGCCCCCCCTCCCCCCCTCCCCCTCTCACCCTATGCACCCCCCCTTCTCCTCCTCCTCCCCCCAGTTAATTAACTACTAAAGAAATCAAAAGATCCTCCTCTGACATGTCTGATGTGTACATTCAGACTCCGATACATATTATACTACTCATGGTGAGGGTTGTAGAGAAAGTGTGAGTGAATGACATTCTTTTTCTTCCCCCACCCCTTATACACACCTCTGGAGATAAGCTGCTTAAGAGAGAGTGAGCTAGCTAATCCTGTTTTCAGCTGGGGGGTCCTTCCTTCCTTCCACCCTGGATTCAAATCTTGTTTTTGATCTGGAGGTGTGTTACATCTATAAGAGGATCAAGTGTCATTAGGAGATTAAGGTGGTGTTCAACGAGAGCGTATACAAAAAACTTCATACAGCAAACAGCAGGTGATCATCCTGCAGACATGTTAACTAGGTGGTCACTTCCAGTCACGTGACCACTTTTTTTTTTAATTGGGTCACTTCTGTCACTTCCGGTCATCGCTAATCCCTCCCCTAAGTAGGTTACGTGACGTCACTTCCGGTCATCTTAAATAGGTCACTTCCGGTCACGGGGTGTGGTCTATTATGCAAATGAGGGGGTCACTTCCGGTCAAATGGAGGCCTCTGATTGGCTGGTACACCGGAAGTGACCCATTACGCAAATGAGGAAGTCACTTCCGGTCAAATGGAGGCCTCTGATTGGCTGGGGTCATGACCTTGACCTCTAAGTAGGTCAAGGTCACGTGACGTCACTTCCGGTATGCCCTTATATGGGCATGTGACGTCACTTCCGGTCAAATGGAGGCTTCTGATTGGCTGCGAGTCCAATGAGTAATAAACAGTACTTAACCATAGTCCCGTTCCGATACAAACAATACTACTCACACATGACCACTTCCCTAAGTGATTTCAGTAATCTCCGGGGCCTCCGTATTGGTCATTATGATATCAGAAGTCTTCATACTAAATTCAGTGAACTGTATGACCTTGTGAGATTATTTGATATATTGTGTGTAACTGAGAGCTGGTTGATAGAAGGCTATTCAGATCATAAATTGTATGTTCCTGGCTGTGATAAAATGGCTCCATACTGTAATATTGACGTTGACTTGCAGCTCTCTAACTGAGATATTGAAGCAATGGTTGTAAACTGTACCCAAGAAAAACACTGCCTTGCATCATTTATTCACGTATACCGCCCTCCTAATGGGAGTTATGTTAAATGTATTGACGCTATTGTGGATTAATGTCAAAATGGATGTTTCTCGAGCAGAGAAAGGTGGCTAATTGGTGACATAAATATAAATCTATTTAGTCCGAATGATAGTAAAACCAAGTATTATTCATGCGCCATGGACACCTTGGGTCTCACAGACATTATAACAGATAAGATAACACGCCCTTATCCAAACAAGCCTGGTGGCACCTGCATAGACTTGATAAGCACTGATTGTGAAATTGTCAAACACCATTGAACATTGCCACTGTTGATAGGCAGTTCGACGACTGGCCTGTTTGGCTACTCCCTATCTGTCACAGTGCTAAAGAGGGGCATGTTGTATTGTATTAATTTACCTGTTAAGCTATGTTAATTAGCTCTATTCTGTATGCTGAGGAACAACACGGGGAGTATTGGACACAATATATTTTATTTGATGAATAAAATATCCACATACTCTTAGATACATTGTAAGAACATGAATGGTTTTATCTTATGACAAGTGATGACATGTGTAAAATACATAATTGTAATACAAGGTAAAAGACGATGTCGTAATAAATATTTTGATAACAAGTATTGTTTTATGACATATTGACTATAGGGTGGGTGGGATGGAAATTGTAGAGAGGTGTTGGTGGTCGGCTGGTGGAAGATTGAATGGCCGATGGTGAGGGCGGAAGTTGGTTGGTTGTTGGCACCCCGGGGGATGTAGTAATTAGTTATAATATACACCTGTAGATGGGGTGAGGGTGGTTGTTGTTCTCACAGCCAACAGGTGGAGCCAATGCGCCGCTGATGAGGGAAACCCCCCTCGCACCCACGTTAGCTCTATTCTGTACGCTGAGGAACAACACGGGGAGTATTGGACACAATATATTTTATTTGATGAATAAAATATCCACATACTCGTAGATACATTGTAAGAACATGAATGGTTTTATCTTATGACTTGTAAGTAAAACACATAATTGTAATACAAGCCAAGCCTGCCAAGAGAATTATGTGTCTTTGAGGGATGGTGGGTGGGTCCTAATAATTGATGTTTTGTTGATTAGTTCATTGCATTGATAAGTGCTTTGTTTACTGCCCGTCCACTTGTCCTGATGTAGGTCTGCTGGGAGGCTGACTGCCACCCCCCGAGCCTTTTCACCTCCAGCTCACTGCAGCCTTTGTTGAATGCTGTGGTGGCTGCTGCCTTTCTCAGGCTGTGTAAAGTCAGTTTCTCTGTGTCTGCGCCAATTGCGGTCAGCATAGGGTCCCAGTCGGCCCTGATGTCCACCACTGACACCGGGAGCCTTGTACCGGGGTGCATCAGCAGTGGATCTTGTGGTGTCCAGGTGGGGACGTTGTAGCTGTGCTCCCTTAGTGCCCTGATTGGGCATAGTCGGGGGTGGGGTACTGCCTGTAGTCTTATGATCCTTTTCTGTCCAGTTTTCTGTAAATTTTTGCCTTTCATTAGCGTAATACTCATGTCGGAGATGTCCATTTTTACGTCCCCCCTTGTGAGGTGGCATGTACCTGTGGTCTGAGTAGAGTACCGGGGTATGACCTCGCTCTGCCTGAGCACCCCGTAGAATATAAGTAGTACCGCTGCTCTCACTATTGTCCCCGCCTGGGATGTGGGGATGTTCATTACTGCCCTTCTCAACACACTTGTCTCTACTGGGTCCTTGATACGGGGCTCGTACTCCTTGTTCCTCTGCATTGCCTCCATAAGGCGCGTGACCCTGAAGTGGTTGTGTCTGACGCCGTCAGCAGAAGGTGTTGCCTCACATGCGTCGGGTGGTTTGCCACCGTCGAGGGGGCGTTGACGTGCTTGGCTATGTATTCCAGATAGGCGCACACTGTCTGATGTGACGGGGCCAGGTGGTTGAGCCCCAGCCGCCGGCTTAATGCGATGTAGGTGCCTGCCGCTGATGCATGGTTTTTGTCTGTGCCTGGTGCCCGTGCCTTTTTCTGGCGGAGCGCTACGTCCCTCTGGAGCGATAGGAGCACCGGATCTGGAAAGGATGGGAGGTGTCAGATGTTTGAACATGAAGCGGCATGGGTCAATGAGTACAAGGTTGTTATCATTTACAAGCTGTAGGGCCTTGTTCTTAGCTGACTGACTGAGATGGGCCCGACTGAGGGCGTCTGCTAGAGTGTTTTTCTTCCCCTCTATATGTTCATATGTAATGTCTATTTGCAGGAGTGCCTGCACCATCCAGAGGGCCCTAGCGGCCTCCAGTATGATTTTGTTCTGGCCTCGGCCTGTAGTGAACACCTTGACACAGGCCTCGTTGTCACACCAGACCCTGCTATGCCCCCCTTTGTCTTTGTTAGATAGAAACGTATGTGCTGCCACTACCACATTAACTCCTTCTAACTCGGCAATGTTCTCTGCCCCATACTCTATCAGGGTCATCTGCTGGCTGTATGCCCTATGTCCGTCGGCTCCGCCTATACCAGAGAGGCAGGCGTCGATGACAATGTCCCTGTCCGGTTTTGTGCGGGGGATAACAGCCACACCATTCCAACTGCTTGCAAACTCTCTGAACCACATGAGGTCAGATCTCATGGACGAGCTAATGTTTATGTAGTATCCCTTTATACCTCTGAGTGCCTCCAGCATGCACGCCACAAAGAGGCGTGCTGGCCTGATGCACTTGCCGATGTGTATGAGTTTGCCTATGAGACTCTGTAGATGTTTCTTAGTCATGCTCCTCTTTACGAGGGTCCTACATACCTGGTCCATAGTCTCGTCCATCTTGTCTTTGGGCACCGTGAGTGTCATAGTCTCTGCATCAATATCGATGCCGAGCCAGCACACTTTTTGTGCTGGGGGTTGGGCCTTCGCCTTCGCCTCGGGGAGGCAGTTCTCTGGCGATGTTGAAATCTCTGTCGGCCTTGGTCCTGGAATTGGAGATAATGACGATGTCATCCAAGTACATATATCCACTAATGTCTTTAGTTTTGAGCTCATTATCTTATTAGCAATGCGTTGCATGTGTAGAGAGCTATTTCTAGCGCTGAACGGCATGGTGATGTCACAGTAAAATAACTCATCCCAACACATGTTAAGCAGGGGTCAGTCAATTGGGTCACTTTTGAAGATTTTGTATGCTCTTTTTACATCAAGTGTGCAGAGGTACGCCGAGGTGCCTACCTGCTGCAGAGATTCTACCAATAGGTCAACAGTGGGGAGGGTGTGTACCCGTGGGTCGCCAAACACAGTGTTTCGTGCTACGGACCTTGTCGTATATGTCACTTATGTCAGCTGTTTGAGGGCATATTACCATGTGGGGCCATGTGGTTTGTCTATGGGCCGCCAGTGCACCCGGGGTGCAGTCTATGTCAGGGTTTAAAATGTCAAACTTACACATAAGCTGAATGGCACTGAAGTCCAGTTGTTGATCTGGGAGCGTATGGTAATGTTCGGGTATGTCGTGCCCTACCATGCTGCCACCAGGCGCCAGCGCTTGTTGTGTCGTTGCTGGTGCTGCTGGGGCATCGATGTCGAAGCCCTGCCTCTGTATCTGCACTGAAATGCAAGCATATGCATTATTGTTTACATCGTATAGCATGCAGTAGTCTTTCTCCGTGTCAGGGTCGACCCACGGCCCGCCCCTTTGTACAATGTCTGGCCATGTGCGGTGCGTGGCCTGCTCGTGAGGGGCGTGAGGGGCCTGTGCGTCTATGTCGGGCGTGGGTGGCTCCTCGCGGGTGCCGCGGTGAGCAGTGATGCTGTCCGGCTCTGTCTGCTGCTTGGATGCTTGATGCGCGAGGGTGTGCGTGAGCGCTTGCGTGAGCGCGGCATCCGCAATGTGCTGTGGCGACGCGCAGAGGTTTACGCGCGGCGTGGAGCGTACGTTTACACGCCGCGCGGCGTCCGCCCCGTCTTGGTGGGTAATGTGGGCGTGGCCTCGCTGTTCGTTGTTGTGGTGGTGCTAGGCGAGCAAGTGGATGGGGGCGTGGCCTCCGCACGTGCTGTTGTTGTTGTCGTCTGGCGCCACGTGCTCGGGGGCTTGCCTCCGTGGGGCACACTTGGTTGTGTTTTCGTCGCGGTGTTGTCGTCTGCTAGCTACCAGTCGGCTCGCCGCCCGGCCGCATCACTGACCCCCACCACACGCGGCGTAGACGGATACGGCGTCTCCTCCCCCGGACGGGGGAGGCTCCTCGTTTGTTCTGCCCGCTGGTTTGGGTTGTTCTGCCCGCTGTTTTGACTGTTCTGGCTCTGTGCGCCGTTCTGTGTGTTTGGGGCCCTGCTCTGATTGCTATGGTTATGCTGGTGGAGATGAGGGAGGCCGCGGTGACGCCTACAGTCCCATGCCGCAGACAAGCAGTGAGAGCACACATGCTGCTGTGACACGCCTCTGTCATCATGGTGCGTGTTGTGTCTGCATGTGCCGTTGTTAAAGGGCAGGCACTTGACCTCGTTCTGACGGGGGCATATTTGTTGTTGTTGTTGTTGCTGCTAAGGGGTGGGGCGGCCCTGTGAGCGCCAATTTTGTAACCCTGACCAGGGGCGCCACCTCCCGTGATAGATATAAGCATCCTGTGCTTCTCGATGTACCCTTTATGTTCCCATTTACACTTCTCCCCCTCCACACTGTCCCATATGAACTGAGACCACCTGAGGACATCCCTCCAGTCCCGCTGATTCATGTCCACCGTTTCATCCTGGAGGTGGTCCATGATGAGCTGCCTGTCCTCAGGCTCGAATGCCCGGGGGTCCTGGAGGAGGGCCACCGTGGCGTTCGTGTATTCCATCTCAGTCAGATTGGGGCAGTTTTCTAGCTTTTGCTTTAATGTAACAGCCCCTGCCCGTTCTACATACATATATGGTTTGGCGATTAGTTTTGTTGTGAAAATGCTGGTAACAATGGATGCCTTACCACCCGTTGCTAACCGGAACTCCTCCTGGCGTAGCTGCGTGTCCACGAATCCGTCGCTGTTCTCCTGTAGCCTGAGAGCGCGGGGGGGGGGGGGGGGCGGAAGTGGTGCGTCGTCAGCGTACTGCTGTCCTTATCGGCCACGTGCCGTGTACGGTGTGTGTCCCACCCTGTCATGCGGGGCCCCGCGGTGACCGGGGTAGGTGGTGTAGTCGTGTGCCGCTTCGTGCGGGGGCGTGGCTCCCACACCCGCCGCCCCTGCCCCTCCAAGCCGTAGTGTGGCTGCGGGGGAGCGGCGTGCGACCAGTGTTGGCGGGTGTGCGTGCGGGTTGGTGGCGGGCGGGGTGGCGGGCTGAAGGCGCCCGGGTCTCGTCGGTGGACGGTGTGAGGGGGGAGGTGGTAATGCCTCCAGGTGTCCCCCTCCTCCTCCTCTCTGGTAGTCTTGTAGTGAGCGGCCGTGTCCCTGCCACCGTTTCGCCTCCGGGGGGCGATGCGGCGTGGGCAGGGCCGATGTGTCTTGTAGGGGGCGTCCTTCAGATCGGTGGGGCGGCGTTGTCTGCTGCAGGCGCCGTATATCGTCTCTCCCCGCGGGCGGGCCGGGTGTGTGCCGCCAGGAGGTGGGGGGCTGGAAAGGTGTGGCGTCCGCCCCTGTCGCAGCATAATGTACACTGTGCTGACGTACACGGGGTGGGGGGTGGCCGTCTCGGCCGTCGCGGTAGGGCGACTGCCGGCGGGCCCCGCCATCGGTGGTGGCGGCCACGCCTGAGTGGTGCCGCGCGTGTGGTGACTGGTTGGGTGTTGTGGTGGCGTCCGTGAGTGCCTGTGCCTGCTGCATGCGCTGCTGTGCGGCTTCACGCTCCGCCGCACGAACCTCTCACACGTGTATGGCGTGGGGTGGACTGTGCGGTCGGTCTGTTGATAATTTCAGAGTCTAGGGGGAGCATAGATGGCGCCTCCACACGTATAGCGACCTCATCGTCAACTGATACGTATGAACGCCGTAATATCTCCCGGGCTTTGTCTTTGGCAGCCCTTTGTGACTGCTGGCGTCTGTGCGGCATTCTGCCGGCGGCGGGGACATTCAATCTCCCAGAATTGTGTAAATTGTCTGTAATATAAAACCACAACGTACCTCACAGAATCCTCCTTTATTGTGTGAATAAAATGTAACTAGCCACAGTGTAAAACTCCTCGGTGTAGAGGTGGATGTTGGCGGATTTCAAGAGCAAATTGTAGAGAGGTGTTGGTGGTCGGCTGGTGGAAGATTGAATGGTCGATGGTGAGGGCGGAAGTTGGGTGGTTGTTGGCACTCCGGGGGGTGTAGTAATTAGTTATAATATACACCTGTAGATGGGGTGAGGGTGGTGGTTGTTCTCACAGCCAACAGGTGAAGCTAATGCGCCGCAGATGAGGGAAACCCCCATCGCGCCCACATTATTATGTCTTACCTTGTTGGAAATATACATTCTTCTTCTTTATAATCTGTTAAGATATATATGTTTAATAAGCTTTTTTTAAATCTAATTCACACATTATACTTTTTGGTACAGCTGAAAATATTGGCATTGTGGGCAACCGACAGGGCAGACATGGTCCTTGCCTTCAAGGGAAAAGAGGGTCTAATTTCAATATAAATGCACAATTTCTTGGGAGAGCATAGCAGACAAAATAAACCTTCCATATATGTAGTTGTTACAATTTAATTTTAAGTCATTTAGTCGCAAATATAGCATGAATTCACCCAACTTCCAACAACCACTGTTCCTTAAATAATTGCTAGAAGAGTCTGGAAGAGGGGCAACATATTCTATATAAATTACTTTTATGATAAAAATTAATACTTTAGCTCTATCTATTACTCCATTTTCCTCCAAAGGACATAAATAAAGGCTCCTCACAGAATAACAGACTGGGGGAATGTATGACCAGGCCCTGTCCACCCAGGGTGAGGCCAGCCCTTCTCCCTGTGGCCGGGGTGGTCAGTTACCACCCCTGCTGTGTTGATTACCTCTACTGCAGCCAATCCTCTTAAAGGGTCTTAAAGGGGCATTTGACAGAATGTGTATGGTGCAAAATTATAAGATAATGTCTCATAACCCCCCAAAATTATCATTTGATGATTATCATATTAGAGCCTATGTTTTTTCTGCATGATATCTTGTGACCAATACCGATTTTACATATTCAATCCAGATATTTGTATTTTTGGCCGAACTACCTACTGTTGGTAAATGATCATCTGCCTATTTATGCTATCAAGAAAAAACTTGCTGAGGTAATTGTCAAAAGGACAATCACTGGGCGGTCGTATGGGGCTTATAACAAAAGTGACTTCACCGACTATCTACTCAATATTGACTGGTGTGAGGGACACGGTTTCTCCGAAAACGACGTTTTTGGAGACACCGGGAGTCGAACCTGGGGCCTTCCGCCTGCCAAGCGATTGCTTTACTACTGAGCTACATCCCCATGTCCTATCAGATAGACCGTGTCTCACGTTACTGGATCGGTATGGTACAGAGGGGAGCTACTGATACGTATGAACGCCGTAAAATCTCCCGGGCTTTGTCTTTGGCAGCCCTTTGTGACTGCTGGCGTCTGTGCGGCATTCTGCCGGCGGCACGGACATTCAATCTCCCAGAATTGTGTAAATTGTCTGTAATATAAAACCACAACGTACCTCACAGAATCCTCCTTTATTGTGTGAATAAAATGTAACTAGCCACAGTGTAAAACTCTTCGGTGTAGAGGTGGATGTCGGCGGATTTCAAGAGCAAATTGTAGAGAGGTGTTGGTGGTCGGCTGGTGGAAGATTGAATGGCTGATGGTGAGGACGGAAGTTGGTTGGTTGTTGGCACCCCGGGGGTGTAGTAATTAGTTATAATATACACCTGTAGATGGGGTGAGGGTGGTGGTTGTTCTCACAGCCAACAGGTGAAGCTAATGCGCCGCAGATGAGGGAAACCCCCATCGCGCCCACATTATTATATGTCTTACCTTGTTGGAAATATACATTCTTCTTCTTTATAATCTGTTAAGATATATATGTTTAATAAGCTTTTTTTATGCCGAAGTGGTGGCGTAGCCACCTGGTGGTGCCGCCAGGCACCACCAGAACGAGGTATATGATGTTCGCACTTTACCAGAAGTCAGAACGGGCGCCGCCATTTTGGATTGTGCCGCCATCTTGGATTAAGGAGTCACAACACAAATTTATGCTATGTGATAACAATAATATAAATCAACCTTTGTTAGTTCCTGAGGGTGATTATAATTATACCTACCCCCCCTAATATGGACCCAAGGAATTCAATGGTTCTATCGGTTTGTTGCTAATACAGCTGGTTGCCTAGCAACGGCTATTCTAATTGTTTATCTGCCTAGCAACACACATTTCCATGGTCCTAAGGTTGATTATAATCATACCTACCCCCCCTAATATGGACCCAAGGAATTCAATGGTTCTATCGGTTTGTTGCTAATACAGCTGGTTGCCTAGCAACTGCTATTCTAATTGTTTATCTGCCTAGCGACACACATTTCCATGGTCCTAAGGTTGATTATAATCATACCTATCCCCCCTAATATGGACCCAAGGAATTTAATGGTTCTATCGGTTTGTTGCTACAGCTGTTTGCCTAGCAACGGCTATTCTAATTGTTTATCTGCCTAGCAACACACATTTCCATGGTCCTAAAGTTGATTATAATCATACCTACCCCCCCTTATATGGACCCAAGGAATTCAATGGTTCTATCGGTTTGTTGCTTATACAGCTGGTTGCCTAGCAACGGCTATTCTAATTGTTTATCTGCCTAGCAACGCACATTTCCATATCCCTAAGGTTGATTATAATCAAACCTACCCCCCCTAATATGGACCCAAGGAGTTCAATGGTTCTATTAGTTTGTTGCTTATACAGCTGGTTGCCTAGCAACGGCTATTCTTATTGTTTATCTGCCTAGCAACGCACATTTCCATGGTCCTAAGGTTGATTATAATCAAACCTACCCCCCCTAATATGGACCCAAGGAATTCAATGGTGCTATCGGTTTGTTGCTAATACAGCTGGTTGCCTAGCAAAGGCTATTCTAGTTGTTTATCTGCCTAGCAAAGCACATTTCCTTACCCCCTAACATGGACCCAAGGAATTCATAGGAAATGCCATATTTGAAGTAATATCATCCTTCCCCCTGATAACCCCTTCCCGGCCTTGCTTATTTGGTGTCTTGAATGGGTTCCCTTCAAACATACCAACCATGTAGAAATTGTGTTCTTCGTATGCAAGAATTGTGGTTGTTGCCACGTAAAAAAATGCCTGAGGCATTTTTATACGCGGCAACAACCGCAATTCTTGTTTAAATCTAATTCACACATTTTATTTTTTGGTACAGCTGAAAATATGTGCTCCATATTGACTACCGGTAAATATGGATATTTATTGGAAGGAACAGTATAAGTCTCAGCCACTCCACCCAGGGGGAGCTGCAGTATCAACTTCCAACAACCACTGTTCCTTAAATAATTGCCAGAAGAGTCTGGAAGAGAGGCAACATATTCTATATAAATTACTTTTATGATAAAAATTAATACTTTAGCTCTATCTATTACTCCATTTTCCTCCAAAGGACATAAATAAAGGCTCCCCACAGAATAACAGACTGGGGGAATGTATGACCAGGCCCTGTCCACCCAGGGTGAGGCCCTCCCTGCTCCCTGTGGCCGGGGTGGTCAGTTACCACCCCTGCTGTGTTGATTACCTCTACTGCAGCCAATCCTCTTAAAGGGTCTTAAAGGGGCATTTGACAGAATGTGTATGGTGCAAAATTATAAGATAATATCTCATAACCCCCCCAAAATTATCATTTGATGATTATCATATTAGAGCCTATGTTTTTTCTGCATGATATCTTGTGACCAATACCGATTTTACATATTCAATCCAGATATTTGTATTTTTGGCCGAACTACCTACTGTTGGTGAGTGATCATCTGCCTATTTATGCTATCAAGAAAAAACTTGCTGAGGTAATTGTAAAGGACAATCACTGGGCGGTCGTATGGGGCTTATAACAAAAGTGACTTCACCGACTATCTACTCAATATTGACTGGTGTGAGGGACACGGTTTCTCCGAAAACGATGTTTTTGGAGACACCGGGAGTCGAACCGGGGGCCTTCCGCCTGCCAAGCGATTGCCTTACTACTGAGCTACATCCCCATGTCCTATCAGATAGACTGTGTCTCACGTTACTGGATCGGTATGGTACAGAGGGGAGTGGATTACCCGAGTGATACCCCCTTGCGGGTTTACCACCAGGGTACGGGGAATCCAAGCCCGTACACTGCCCCCACCAGCTTCCATGGCGTCCTCTAGATTCGGATTTTCCAGGGGGTTACCAACCCTGGGCTTTCTCTTCCTCTGAGAAGGGGCTTTATCAAGCAGTTACAGAGAGTCCCAGCCCCCGGAGTATAGCGGCACCTAGCACCAGGCATTCTCACCCACTGGAGACCGAAGGTCCCAATGGGGCTTGATCAAGCAGTGTTGAGATACCCTGACTTCCCAGCGATGGAAGCTTTCCACACCATACCGATTCAGCCAATCACTGTTGTAACCAAGTCTCTAACTGCGTAACCAACTACCCGTACCAGGACTCAGTTGCTCCCAGTCAGTCGAAGGTCCCATTCCTGGGACCATCTGGGGCTGACCCTGTTTCCAAGGTCACCGAGCCCTAGCAAGTTGGAACGCTTCCTTCTGACTTCTCAACAATTTTTCACCGAGCATGCTCGGTGTCTCCACCAGTGTGAGGGACACAGTTTCTCCGAAAACGACGTTTTTGGAGACACCTTTTGGAGACACCTTGCAGGTTTACCGACCAGGGTACGGGGAATCAGAGCCCCTACACTGGTCTGATTTTGATTCCTCTAATAATGTTGACGCCAAATGGGACATGATGTTAAATCATATTGTATCTTACCTTGACATTCACTGTGTTATTCACAAAACGATAATCAGGGGCATGAATAAACCGTGGATGACTAGACAAATTTATGAAGTCATTTACGAACGGAATGAATATATGCATGAATACTGTGTTGGGGGGAAAATAAATGACTCCCTGTTAGAAATGGCCAAACAAACTAGACGTGATATTAATGCCATGACACGTAATGCGGAAGAAAATTACTCTATTCAAAAACTGGACAAACATAATGCTAACCCCTATAAGTTCTGGCGTGAATTGAATAAATTATTAGGCAGAACCGGTACGGGTCATCCTGAAATCATCCTGAAACATCATGAGACTGGTGATGAGATTAAAGGTGAATAGGTTCGTGAGTATATAAATGAGTTTTTTACTGACATAGGAGGAAAACTATTTGCCTCGCTCTGTGACAAACCAGACGTCCATGGTAACTGTAATCCTATCCAGACATCTTACGCTCCAACAGAGGCCACACTTGTATCTTATACAACTGTTGTTGAATAACATTGACATACATAAATCAAGCGGAATTGATAACATTAGTGCAACTGTACTCAAAGACGCGCTACTTATCTTAGCCCCACAACTTACTGTCTTCATAATGTCTCATTCCCTGCCACCTGGGCCTCAGCAACCGTTGTACTTTTACCAAAATTGGGTGACACACGAGCAGTAGGCAACTGGCGCCCCATATCGCTTCTGGCCATGCCTAGCAAAATAATGGAAAGAGTACTATACCGTGAAATCTATACCAGACTAGAGCGAGATGATACACTGTCTGATTGTCAGTACGGCTTCCGTACGTCATGGGGAACCTCTACAGAGCCCGAGATGAGAGGCACCCCCTGGTGGCGTGTTTTCTGGACGTTCGGAAGGCTTTTGATTGTATACACCATGTCGAGCTGCTGAGCCGCATGAGAGCGCTAAATCTTCCTAGTATCTACTGTGACTGGCTATGCGCCTATTTATCATGGCACACACAGCGTGTACTATGTAATAACAAAACTTCTGAGGTACTAAATATAGATTATGGCATACTGCAAGGCTCAATATAGGGTCCGGTTCTTTTCATCTGTATTATCAATAATTTACCTACTGTTATTAATAACTGTCGCGTAATAATGTACGCTAATGATGTTGTCTTCTACACGTCAGACAGCACGCTAGACGGCGCCCATAATCTACTGCAAGCGGATGCTAAGGCTGTATTTGACTGGTTCACCAGTAGTGGCTTATGTATTAATACAGATAAGACCAAAGTAATGGCCTTCACTCATGATGCGCCAAAAGTACCACATAGATTGGACATACAAATGGGTCGAAACAGGCTTGAGACCAGTGGTCAATATGAATATCTCGGAGTAGTACTAGATAATAAGCTGACCCTAGAACGCTATATCCTTAGGACTGCCATAGCGTACTGATGTGTGTAGTAAAATGGGCCCTCCAGATGCCAGGGCTTTCTGTCCAGGGACTGCCATAGCGTACTGATGTGGGGAGTGAAATGGGCCCTCCAGATGCCAGGGCTTTCTGTCCAGGGACTGCTATAGTGTACTGATGTGGGGAGTAAAAGGGGCCCTCCAAATGCCAGTTTTTTCTTACATTTTAATGCCTAATAATTTCATGAGATATAACACAGGAATATAATGGTTTGGTGAATCAAAGTGCCATATACATTGCCTTAGGGTTTAACAGAAACTGGAGTATACTGCTTAATTGCATATATGCATATTAATTAGTTTCAAAAAGGGGTAATTAGCTAATTTTGTCACAATTGAAAAAACACACCATCTTCATGGCTTTCTAAAACAATGATTTATGATAAACTTCATCACTGATGAGCTTTTAGCATAGAAAAATACTTTAAATATTGTAAATAAGTTGGAATTTAATGATTACAGCATGCTTTATGCAAATTATTGACCTAATTGATCATTTAATCAAATACGTTTTGGTTGTGGTTATTCTGTTGATAATTCAATTCAGAAGTTGGAAAACGTTTTATCACATTCTGGCAGAACGTTTTCTAAGAGATACTCTGCAGCTGGTAATGCCAGAACGTATCAGGACGATTTATAGAAAATACTTCTTGGTAGGAATACATTTTTGAACATTATGGAAGCTGTATGTCTTATGCAGCTGCTCATGCCAGAACATATCAGAACGTTTTGTAGAAAAGACTTATTGGCATGAATACGTTTTAGAATGTTCTGGTACCATGTGACGTTATCTGGTACCATGTGACGTTATCTGGTACATGTACCATGTGACGTTATCTGGTACCATGTACCTCTGTGTCACGTGGTCTGGTACCAGGTGACATTTACTGGTACAATGTGACGTTATGTGGTCACATGATCGTCTACTATCTCTCCTCATGTGGTGAGATTTAATTAGACCATATGACATATGTAGCATACCAGACCATGTGACAGAGGTGGATGGTACTAGCTATGTCATGTGACATGAGGGCAAATGATACCAAACCACGTGACATGGGGACACAGGACACTAGACCATGAGACATAGTGGTACAGGTTACCAGACCACGTGATACAGAGGTACAGGGTACCAGACCATGTGATACACAAGTACAGGGTACCAGACCAAGTGACATAGTGGTACAGGTTACCAGACCACATGACATAAGAGAACCTATGCAGCAGCTCCCTATGTGACATATCTCCCTGTGTCATCTGATCTAGTCCCATGTGGTGTGAACTAGTGACATGCCTCACTATGCTTCATGTTCTAGTACCATGTGACATTAAATCTAGTACCATACAACGTGATCTAGTACATGCATGCTATATGTCTCAGTACATGATCTACTACTAGGGATGTCTTTGACATACGCTATATTCACCACTATCTCAATATGTCAATGTATTGTATTGGCATTTTTGGTATGTCGATATAATTATGTCAATATTATATCTGATAAGAAACAGTTCTCTACCGATAATGAAACCCATGTATGTATTTATACGATGGTGCCTGCACTGCTGGTAAGGTGTTCAGTATAGTATAGTGACCACATCCACCAAGAAAATACCATTTCCTTGCCCTTATCCCAAGTTAACAGTACAAAGACACGGTCTTGCCAACATGAAGCCAAATTAAATAAGAGATAGACAGATAGATGGCATTCTATTTTTTGTGTCTTCCCCAAGCTACACCTCAACACATTATTGATCATTCTATAGGATTGATGGACATTGTGTTCCAACTCTAAGTATAACAGTCAAGCTATCTAGTTGCCCTGCTGACCAGCCATAGGTTAGATTTCTACCGGGCAATATTTATGATTGGGAAATCACTGTATCATATGCAAGTAGACAATTATCATATCAACATTTTGAGGCAAAAGATAGGAACTGAAGTTAATTGTATTCCTTTTAACAGCAGGTTAGCTGATATTGACCAGTTGTTTTCTTTATGGTTCACCTTATTTAGGCAATAAATAGTGTTCCAGGTGTAAACTAGTTACATTGCAATACACTGTAATATGTACTACATATGTCAATTATCGGCATCGGCATAAATTGGATGTCAATGACATCCCTATCTACTACCATGTCTCCCCATGTCAAGTGATCTAATCATATGTGTCACATGGTACCATGGTACCAGACCATTGTGGCAGAGATGCACATGGTGCCAGACCATGTGACATAGGGGTACAGGGTACCAAGCCACTTAATATAGAGGTGCATGGCACTAACTTGAAAACATTACATAAGGGTACAGGGTACCAGACCATGTGACACAGTCCCAGTAAACACAGCTACGTTATTTAAATGTAATTTCAATATGTAATATAACGTCCAAATGTAAGGGTTACTTTACGTTATCAAAGGTGAATTAACGTAGATTAACATACATAATATGTTTTGTTAATGTTACTTTTACGTTTATTAAACGTTTAGCCAACGTTTACTTTTCTTAGTAGTAGAATAGATAGAGCAGTGATTTTGACCATCATTGGCACTTGTGGTGGAAAGCATGCAATTTTGCCCCTACGGGTGTTTTAATGTCCTGAATCCATTTCAGTGGAAACATCATTTTTGAAAATTGTTTCTACTTGTAAATTGACTTTGAAAATAAAAAGTAAAAAAACACTATTTAATTAAGTGAAAAATCAACATGCATTGTAACAGATCACAAAATACCTGTACAGTCACTGATAATTACTCACATCTTTCCATGCTAATTATATAGAGTCCTAATCAATAATAGGGACAATAAACCACTCGGGTTATTGTGGTATATTCCCCAAGCGGGAAACCTTAGTTCTATATGTGCACACCAGGTGTCACCCAGACACCTCACCTGTGCGGCCGCCCAGTCAGGATCACTTCACCTTGGGCGGCACTCACGACAACACCACTGACTCACTGTTATCTGTTTTTTTTAATTCAAGGTCATTTTGGGAGACTTAGGCATCTTAATAGCTGTCATAATACCTCTAGGATATAGTATACCCAAGCTAGATATACTTCCTGTATATCAGTGCAACATTATATTATGATGGTATTCCCAATTAGCATAATTTATGCCAAATTGAAATATTACCCAATAGCGGAAACAATTATTCACAGGAAATGGATATGGACATCCCTTGATGTATTTATAATGTAGAACCCTCAATATGTATTGCCTGCTGTTATGATGCAGGTTAAGTCCTACATCTATACCTAATTAACATAATTCATGCCACGTTCAAACGGAAATGTTGACCTTCAGATAAGTTTATTATAGGAAAGAGTGAGTAGGCATATATAACACCAAACAGATGTATAACTATTAAAATATACATTTGATGAGTAGGCATACAGTCCATTATTATCCAAATTAGTATAATCTATGCAAAAATAAAAGTAGGCACATTAGAAATGTAATTAATGTAAATCTTTGGAGGGGATTTGGGCCTAAAAGAACCATATTTAGTCAAAAATGACACAGGAGAGCAAAATCAACATTATTAGATGTATGATGATGATGAGTCCAGCTGAGTAGACGTGCGTCACATCGACTCTGCACAAAAAGTTTAATAACCCTGGAATTATTTTATTTAAGATTGTACAACTCGCGACAAAGTTGTGCATCTTTTTATTCTGGTCATTTTTATTTATAAATTGACCCTGAACACGGAAGATGGGCAGAAAAGGAAAAGCTGAAAAACCGTTAAAAGACGGGATCGTGACAACTGAGGGCCCGGATTTTTAAAATGGCGACGCAGCTCAGGGAGCAGCTCAAGGAGCGACTAACGGATTGGCGCGTGGTGTGGATGATGAAAGCAGTCCTGATACTCAAGTTCAACTGATTCTACAATCAACTGATGCAGCTGGAACTACACAGCAGAAACAAGGTAGGGGGACATTGATCAATAATAGTGATATTTTGGTAGTAAATGAAGTTGAACAAAAACTTGATGATAATGCAGAGTTATTGGTATCTCCAGAGGAGGATCCAATTACTACAATTCTCAGGAAACTGAGCAACCTAGAAAAATCACAGGTAACAGAAGCTGGATGACAAGACATCTTGGGAGATTTGAAAAAAGAACTCACAGACAGTCTGACGGGAATAAGAAAACGAAGTGCTTGTGAAGTCTGGCAAAATCCTAGAGTCAAATTCAGGCACCAAGACAGGCAGATTCAAGATCTTAAACAGAGCGTGAATCAACTTGAAGAGGAGAAGAAATCTAAACATCTCGTGATTGAAGGTCTGAAAGAGAATGAAGGGCTGAATCTCAGATCTCAGCTAGATGATCTATTTAGAGATCTGGGTGTTCAGTTTAATTCTGATGATACAGAGGCCTGTTATCGAATGGGCATTGTACATGACCAGCAGAAGAGGCCTAGACCAGTTATGGTCAAATTCAACAGCAAACGACACAAGCAGCAGGTGTACTCACACATAAAAAATTTGGGGAAATTCAATGACAAATGGAACAACGTTTCATTAAAATGATGATCTGACTGTTCAACAACAAGGAGAAAAACGGGATCTGATGGCTGTGTCTGCCAAATGCAAATTAACAGGGAAAGAAAGTAAGGTTATTGGGAACTTTCTCATCTATGAAGGAGAGAGGTACTCACGCGATAATCTTCATAAGCTACCAAAGGAGTTCCAGTTGGCTCAAGTCAAGACGGTCACAACAAAGGAAGGTACAATGTTCCATGGTGAGCATAGCTACTTATCCCCTAGCCACTCTCGTACCCCTACTAAGCCTCCCTGTAGAATGAGAGAGTGACGAGAGAGAAGGAAGGAGGTGTTATGTAATATTATGTAACCAGATCTAATTGGAATATGTTTGTGAACTATGATATGAAAAGAGATGTATGAAGTGACGAGTATTAATTGTAATAATTACGAAATGAAGTTGATATATGGGTTGAGGGGAAACATAGATAAGAAGTCATGAAGATAAATGTACAAGAGCTGTTTTAAGTAGATGTATATGTAGGACTGTGTATTATAAGTGCACTGGGCATGTCACAGCTGGCCCCCACCCCTAGCTGGGGGAGGGAGGTCGACAAGCACAGGTAGCAGTAGGCAACATGTATGCATGTGTGTGAAGGGAACAATGACTATTGTGTGGGGCTGAGGTCTGTGTGTACCAGCCCGGGAGGGAGAGCGTGTTGTAACATGCATAGAGAAAAGGGGTTGGCTGTGTGGAGACAATAAACTGACAGAATTGAGTAACTGGTCATTGGAGTCACATCTATCCTTGAACATGTATCACCCTTTATAAGGGACTGTATTTTACACTGGCGACCACAACGTTTCTTATTTTATAACTTCAGAGGGTGATTATTCCATGGGCAGCACCGCCCGAAATTATTCTAATGGATAATGCGTTGGAATTCAGATCGGTTCTGGTGGAGGGATATCTGAAGGAATTAGGGATAGATGTGAGACATATAACCCCATACAATAGTAGATCTAACGGGAAAATTGAGAGATATCACAGATCCTTGAAAGACATGATTAGAAAGATGACAAATGCTAGGCCTCACCTGTGGGAGGACTGTTTGGGGGACGCGCTGCTTGCACACCGCACAACCCCATCTGACGTCACAGGGTTCTTCCCATACTACCTCTTTTTCGGTAGACATCCACCTAAGCCCTATTTTCAATTACTGGAGAGACAGGAAGGTTTGCTTACATCAAAGATGGCGCAGAGGGTAGATGAAATATCAGGAGCGTTGAAACTAGCATGGAGGAATGCATAGGTTAACAGACAATACAATGTTGAAAGGTTAACAAAGGCGGCTAATGCTAAGCCATTACAGGTGGGGGACGCAGTGGTTGTCATGACACAGGACACAACAAAACTAGACCCGAGGTTGGATCATGGTTACTTGGTGACACGTGTTAGGGGGTCGGTTGTGTCGGTAGTGGGTCCAAATGGGGTGAGAAAACAGGTAGCTAGGGATAAAGTAAAGCATGTTCCAGCAGATGTGGAATGGGGGGATTTGAGACATAGATTAACTAGGGCACAAAGAAATGCGGCGAATGCACAACGCTTACGTCAACATGACGCGGAAATGGAGGGCCAGGAAGACCAGCCACCAGGCCAGGGGATTAGGGGGGATATTGGACTACAGGGGGACCAGGGGGATGGGGGTCCACACATGCAGCGGGGGGAGGCCGCACAGGGTATACAACCACGCCACAGCCACACACCTGTACAAACACAGCAACAAATTAAAATGCTTAACACAGGCATAGTTGTTGGGGATTGTGGGAACACAGGGACAAGCTGGGGCAGGTGTGGGGGGAGGAGTAGACGGTGAGAGAGTCAGGACGCGGGGGGTAGCATGGGAAGCAATAACAAGAGAAGGGGGGACCAATCAGAGGGGGAGAACGCCACAAGGGGAGCATGGGAAGGGATGCCAGAGGGGAGAGGTGCATGGACGAGGAGCAGGGGTAATTTGGCCAAATGCATTAGACTGTTGATACCAGACCAGGATGCAGCCCAACAGGATAGACGGCAGTTTATGGACGCGGTGGGGGTGTTCACTAAACTTCTATACTGCTGGTGTGGTGCACGGTAGTTCTGCTTACACATGGTCAGTGGTGGTCATAATGCAACCACCCCAATTGATGGACATATCAACCCTAGACGTCAGCTTCAAGAGTGCTTTTACACAGGCAGAGGGGAGAGTGGGAAGCAATGTCATCTCACATTATAGGAAAAGGTGGACATCGCTGAGACATATGCTGAGCAAACACACTCACTTGCTACTAAAACGGGAGGACAGACCAGATGATAACTTGGACAATGTGCGAGTGAGGAGGGCATTATTTGGCATTATTGGAACATTGGTACAACCATTATTTAATATTCCGGACATTACAGACATTAATGCATTAAGAAAATTTTTGGCAATACAAAGAGAGCAGCGGAAATGGTTCATCATGAGAGGGAGATGGTAACGATGATTAATGCAACAAGGGGCCTAGTCCAACTCAATGCAGACCATATTATGACTGTGCAGAACTTGTCCCTGGAAGCACTAAAACAGGCTGCTAGTAATAGGAGGACGGGCCAGGGCCAATATGCTGCCATTGTGGGACTTAAAGTAACGCGAGATCTGGATGTAGCGTTACAAGAGGCAGAATTGGCATTTCATTCTTATATTCAAGCTATCAAGATGTATCATGAAAAGAAACTGGAGGTCGAAAGGGGATGGTTAACTGAAAACACTGTATCAAAACGACAATTGGAGGGTATTTTGGAAGAAATTGAAAATAAGGGGTTTGAGACGCTCCCGGGGGTGTGGTATTACCAATATGTAGCGGTAGTGCCCATCTGGGAGGGGAATGATCATCTAGCATTTAGGGCGGTGCTGCCCGCGCTGGATGAGGACCGTTTTATCAGGTATTCATTAATTTATGTGCCAGTCCCAATGACGGGAGAACATATGAGAATGATTCATGGGGAGGGAAGTGTGGTGTTAAACACAATAACCGGGAGCTCCTTCATACCACATAATTGTCTGGGGAAGAAGCCCAATGTTTGCTGGCCGGAGGTGGAAAATCTGTCTGCGGGATCAGGGGGTGTGGCTGTGGTTATTTGTGGAATTGTATTAGTACTGAATGTATACTGTTTGTGTTGTTCGGGGAAAATGAGAATGTTGAGCCAATGGGTGAAAAATAATGGATACCAAGGCATACAAACGGCGGACAATCAGGTGCCATCCGCTCCCCTGACTAACATGACCCAGGTACCTATGATGCAAACCATGATGGCGGCGGCCCCGCCCCCACCATATGCGGTACCAGCACAGAGACCGGAACAGTCTGTGTCAGTAACGGTCACGCAGGACCAAATTGCACAACTAATTGGTTTCACACCTCGCCGGCCAATAAAATCCATAGATATGCCCTAAGTCATGTTTTCATGATATGAAATCATTTTAATAAAATGGGGGAGATGTGTAGAATGAGAGAGAGTGATGAGAGAGAAGGAAGGAGGTGTTATGTAATATTATGTAACCAGATCTAATTGGAATATGTTTGTGAACTATGATATGAAAAGAGATGTATGAAGTGACGAGCATTAATTGTAATAATTACGAGATGAAGTTGATATATGGGTTGAAAAGAAACATAGATGTCACAGCTGGCCCCCACCCCTAGCTGGGGGAGGGGGGTCGACAAGAACAGGTAGCAGTAGGCAACATGTGTGCATGTGTGTGAAGGGAACAATGACTATTGTGTAGGGCTGAGGTCTGTGTGTACCAGCCCGGGAGGGAGAGCATGTTGTAACATGCATAGAGAAAAGGGGTTGGCTGTATGGAGACAATAAACTGACAGAATTGAGTCATTGGAGTCACATCTATCCTTGAACATGTATCACCCTTTATAAGGGACTGTATTTTACATCTTGATCCTCTCACGTCTGTAGGGCTACTGGGTGACCCCCTTCATTTCGTGGGGGAAATTTTCAAAAGGGTGGCCTGCATTGAAAACATTGCCTATGACCTTCTTTTGACACATATTTGGAAAGATCTATGTCTTACCTATGCGGCCTGCACCAATTTAAATGTAATTATTGCCTTAAGTATGGGCCTCTTTTTAAATTGGTATCAGGCCCAAAATGTAGCGGTCGCCATTTTAACGTCTATATGACGTACCATGTTGTCATGGTAATGTGACCCTAGTTCCCACTAAACGTGGGTACGGTGCAGTCAGTCTGTAAATTCTTCCGGATACAGACTGATGCTCATTCTACTTATCCCCAGACTATTTAGTGAACACTGGTCGCTCTTTGTTCAACACAACAGATTCGGTGTTCTTTCCCGGGGGAAAGAAGGGGGAGAAACAGAATGGTTCTTTTCTGGACCCGACGGTACTTGAGATACCACCGAATCCCCTTTGGGATCAACCCACAGGAGGTCCCCCCACTGGGACCCGGCCTGATCTTGATCAGAACGACACTTTGTACCAAGATAACATCTATAGGAACAAAGAGGAAATGAACGAGCAGTATGATGCTCTGCATGACGAATTTGTTTAATTGATCTCTGAAAGAGACCGTTATATTCTGGAGAATAGACAAGTCCATCAGGACATGGAATGGAGGACGGATCAATTGACCCGTGATAACCAACTGATCCAAGCTCAGATGGAAAAGAACCAGGAGGTATTGAGGGAGGAGAAGAAAAGATTATCTGAATTGTGCCAGGCCAACCAGAAATCTTACGCCTGTCAACAGAAATACCAGGCTGACCTAGAGAGATACTCTAGAGAATGGCACACCGCCAAGGAAGCTCGCAACCAACAGGTCAAGGATAATGAGGTAGTGAGAACTGCCATCATAGAGGAGAATGAGGAGCTGTGTCGTCGGAAACTTGAGACCATACAGGCAGTATCGATACTGGGGGCTAGATGGGTGGAGTTGGAAACCTATCTAGGAGACCAGACGGTACTGAACCCAGAGGTGACCCTCACCACTGGGGAAGGAGTGAAAATTCCCCCCCCTCCGGAGGTCTCAAAGCCCACTATCAGCTACCCCTCTGGGGGACAGGTGAAGAAGGATGTATACCATGCATCCACAAAACCTGTCCAGATGGGTCAGTCGGTAGCTATAGACCCCACGGCGTTCTCACCTACGACAACGTCTGATGTCCCTAGTTATGACACTTTAAACCCCTTCGCTGGGGATAGTCCATCTCAGTATGGAGCTGTTCCACCACCTTTGGGTACGAGCGAAAATGCTACCACCCATGCGGATCAGCAGGGTGGCTGGTATGGCTATGATAATTGGGGCGACCTGATTTTTCATCATAATAAAGGGGAGAAGACGGTGCCAGGAGGGCCTTCGGGTAGCAATACCCAGGGTCACCCTGCCTACCAGAAACCCTGTGGTAAAGACTCCAGTGTGAGACCTTCAGCAGGGCGTTCCGGGGATGTGAAGACCCAATACTTAGATACTGGAGGCCCTGGTTGGCCCAAACCCAACCAGGGCGGTCGACCTGTATCCCAGAACGGGGACCGAGCTACGTCGGGACATCATCCGTCCTACCCGAATAACCTGTCCCGTTCCCGACCTGCCAGGTCTCCTGAGTATGGCCAAACCTCACCAGCACGGCCATTGACTCGAAGAACCTCAATGGCCCCCGGATTGAGGCAGGTCTATGATACAGTAAAACTTCGTTATTACAAACACCTTGTTTCCCGCAAGATTAGTTCGTTATAAACAGGTCCCGGCAACTCCGGCCTCTAGGTACATGGCTTCCCCTAGGGACGTCCTCATCTTGGAGGACGCTCAGGGTGTGAGCCAGAGAGCCTTAGTACCCTAATGTATCATTCTCACCCAAGGATTGTGGTAGAAAGCTCAGAATTTAACCACGTTTTTGTCTTTCCCGTTGCTTAAAAATTAATGCAATGGATGCACAAATATGTGCCATGCACTCCAGTTTTTAAACGTTTAAATTGCGTCAGGAATGAGCAAAATTTCTTTATTTGATGATATAACGTTAAAGTCCATGAAATTTAGAACTATAAATGAATTGTGATTTTTTTTGCCACGTTTTGGAAAGATTTCACTCATATCGAATGGTAGATTCATACCTCCTCTAGGTAAATCCAGAAGATCTAAGGTCCCCTTACGGGAGCAACTGAGGAATATTGAGTTTAATGATGTTGCATCTATGCAGCCTGAGCAGGGCCTGACCCGTGCCATGGTTGACGGCAGCTACCCACAGACCTCCCGCCGGTTATTGTCACAGGTCCGACCCCCCCCCCCTCCCCGCCCCCCTACGGCGGAGCACAGACACCCCTCCCTTCTCTCTCCTCCCTTCACTACCAGTATGAACATGTATCCTAATCCGGCTACCTCCATTGAAAATTAAACATGTATGTAAACAAATAAACAGACTGATTAATCATAAAGCTCCAGACTTACGTAATATCCTCCATTACTCCATGTGTCACATCCTATTATGAATAATCCATGCCAATAACAATATGGCCCAGGCTCATTTCTGTGAGTGTGTCACCTCCAGGTGAGACCTGTGAGAGGCTCGTGTCACAGTTGCCCTCCTCTCCCTTCACACCCCTGAGCTGGATGTGGCACTCTTGGCTACATCAAAGAGGTGCAGACTATAAAGCCTATCCTTTCAGGTCGAGTTCTGAGTCGGGGATGACAATCTAAAAACTGCAAAAGTCGTAGTATCCATACATATATATATATATATATATATATATATATGTATATATATACATATATATATATATATATCACTTTTATATATATATATATATATATATATATATATATATATATATATATATATATATATATATATATATATATATAAAATGTATATAGCCTACTTTACTGAAATCTAACAGTATGCACCACGGGGCATCTATATTTCCATTCCCGGGAAATTATACCAACTATATAACAAGTGGAATACCTTGGTCAGTGGTCAATGGGAGGGGGGAAGACATGCAAGGACGGGATGCTCTGTCTTGGTAGTGTATGCATGGGAAGGGGGGTGGGTGGTAGTCAGACCGTGACGGCCGCCCCCGGGAATGACGGACGTTTTCAGGGTATTGTATCATAAGGCGACCTTTAACTTGAGGACGATCTGAGCAATAAAGATATCCCTATTTCTCAGTCGTTGCTTAGACCTGATAAACGAATTTCGTAGTAACCAAATTCGGCATTTATTAGATGGTTCAATAAGATTAATTTGCTAAAATCCTGTTAATATATAAATTAGATAAGAACAGTAAGCTAGGCTTGCACTGAACATGATTATAGCGAGGTAATCAATGCATTAATTAACCCCAGTAGTTACGATTATAATATATGGATAAACTGAAAATAAAATGTTCTAATATAGCCCTCTCCTCCCCTGCCCCCTCCCCCTAACAGGCCCGTGCCTACACTTAAGCTGGTCATATCAAAGGGGGAGGGAGGCCCTCGTATAGCCTACCCCCCACCCCCCCCCCCCCTGAACCGGCCACATCACAGGAGAGAAGTCCTCATATAGCCCCCCCCCCCCCGCCACCCCACACCCCACCTCATGCAGCTCCGCTCCGCAGTCATATCAAAGGTGCATAGGGGATGCACTCACATAGCCTCCCACCTCACTCTGAACCCCCCCCCCCTTACAGGCCCGTATCTACACACCTATGCCAGTCATATCAAAGGGGATAGGCGGGGATGCCCTCACATAGCCCCCACCCCCCTCTGCCCCCCCCCCCACCTCACACAGGCCCGGGAGGTGAGGTAGAGAGGGTTTTATGCTCTTAAAACTTCTGATTCTTTTTTTGGAGAGTCAAAATTACTTCGTTATAAACGAATTTACAGTACTAGTACTTCGTTCTAGAAGAGTTCTTTTACTATAGAAATGTATAGGAGAAAGTCACGATCTGGAGAATTAGTTCGTTATAAACAAAATTCGTTATAACAGAGTTTGTAGTAAAGAAGTTTTACTGTACTGACCCCAGTATCAAAAGCCTTGGTCTAGATAGCTATAGCCGAGGACAAGATGCCACTGAGGTAATGGATTGGAGCCAAAATCTTTCGGATCAGCTGGTGGAGGGATCCATTAGAGGTGCCAGACGCACCGCCAGCATCACCAAATCCTACAAGGGAAAGGGGCCCTGGAAGGATGAGTACCAGGTATTTGTAGAGCTAGATACAGAAGATTCTTCTTGCCGGGTTGGTCCCTAGCCAGTCCCAAGTGTAAGCCGTAGTCGACTATAGCAGCAGTGGGGGATCTTCGGATGGGGATTCCGAAGGGGACGAGACCATCGGTGCCGTAGCATTATTTTGGTGGGAAACGCCGGGATAAGAAGACCGGTGACAACAAAAGGCGGAAACCTTTTGAGAAATCATCCTCTAGCAAAAAGGCAGAGAAACCCCATAGGGAAAGTTCAAAACCCCAGTTCAAACCCCTATCCAATCAGCCAGAATCTAATATTCCGAAGAAGTCGGAATCAGACCAGTCCCTGGGTTTGGTAGAAGCCATGATGCAACGCATGACGGCTCTGTTTGATAAACGACAAGAAAGAAGAGTGAAGCCAGAGCTGAGTACTGTAACCTGCTACAGATGTCAGGAAAAGGGGCATTATGCTTCCTCGTGCACAGCTGACAAGACAGTTATGCGATTTTCCGGAAAGAGTTCGGAAAATTAGAGGGGATCCCTGAGGAAGGCGACTCAGAGATCCCGAAGGAAATATGCCATAGTACTCCTGATGAGACTGGAGTAAAATCACACTCAGTAGTGACGCCCGGACAAAGGTGGGGGCAAGCAGGCGCAGCTTGGGAACCCTGGGGCCGGGGCCATCAGCATACTTATCATACATTCGGGAAGTGAGTCGGGGAAACCCGGTGCTGATGCAGAGGAGTATAGTGCAATGGTGTGTGGAACCAGGCTCCCCTCGGATCATCCTTGCCTGGAATACATAAGAGTGCTTGGATTAGATCTGGGTACTGAGAGTGACTTACAGAAGTTCACTAGTAACCCTTCATTGAATGGAGGAAAAAGGTGGTACCTAGCCGCTTCTGTGAAGGGTAGAGTTGGGGAATTTCTGATAGATACTGGGGCTAGCCACTCCATTATCTCACGGAAGTTCTACACTCTTTTGCTGGGCACAAATGATGACCTCAAAATGAGGGTAAATGTGTGTACGGCCGACGGTAGCAGATTGCGGACGTTTGGTCGTACTTTCCTATGTATCTCAGTGATGGGGAAGGAGTTTGTATTCTCCCCAACAATCGCTGAGATTGAGGATGATGGTATCATAGGGATGGACTTTGCCGACCTGTTCGGAATGATGTTGAACCCGAAGACTGGTCCATACAATGCCCCTATGATATTAAGGCACAATGTGTGCTTAGAGTCATCAGTAGTGTAGCAAGTGTAGCTCAGACGGTGAAGATTCTACCAGGAACAACATGCGACGTGTTGATCAGCGCTTCCTCTGAACTCAGAGGAAGGGCCGGGGTTATGGAACCCGATGTAGCCTATCTTCAGTCTTTCGGATTGGAGTCGGCTGATACGTTGGTGGGAAATGCTCACTGGACTCTCGTCCCCATATCCAATCCTGGTGCTCATATGGTCTATCTGCAGAAAGGCGCTCAAGTAGGCAAGGTTGTACTCGCGGAGGCGGTCACCAGCAGCCTTTTAGGGTTACCTTTTGAGGATCAGACGGATACTGGCTTGATCGAGGAGGAGTTAGAGAAATTAATTCAGGACGCTTCGGAATTAGATCCGGAGGAACAGAAGGACCTTCGGGTAATGTTAAAACGTTGCCGAAGGGCCTTTGCCTTCCCGGGAGAACGGACTGATAAGGTGCTGCATGGAATTGACGTGGGGGACAACTCCCAATTTAAGATTCCTTACCGTCGGCTGCCCCTGAAGAAAAAAGAGGTAGCCGAGACGGAGATCAATAAGATGATTAAAGATCATGTTATTATACCCAGTTCTAGCCCCTGGAGTAGTCCAGTCTGTATGGTCACAAAAAAAGATGGGACTATACGGTTCTGTATCGACTACAGGAAGCTGAATGGGATGACTAAGAAGAATTCATATCCTCTCCCGAGGATAGATGAGACCATTGACTCGCTAGGAGGGAATGAATGATGAAACCTGCTGACATAGAGAAGACGGCTTTCTCCAGCCATGTCGGATTGTTCCAGTACAACGTCATGCCCTTCGGGTTGTGCAATGCGCCAGCCATGTTCGAGGCCATGATGGAAACATTACTGAGCGATCTACTGTGGAAGAAATGTCTAGTCTACTTAGATGACGTCATTATCTTTGGAAAGACTTTCCAGGGTTGTTTAGACCACCTGGAGGAAGTCCTACAGAGAATAATGAGTAATGGGTTAAAGTTAAAACCCAAGAAATGCCAGCTGTTTAAGAAGGATATTAATTATCTAGGCAGAATCATTTTGACTCAGGGGGTGAAGGCAGACCCAGAGAAGATCCGAAGTGTTACTGAATGGGAGAGACCCAGATGACCAAAGGATGTTCGTTCATTCCTAGGATTTTGCTCGTATTATCGAGACTTTTTACCTGGTTATGCTCAGGTAAGTTACCCCATCCAGTCTCTGTCCCATTGGACACCTGAAAGACGGAAGGAGGTCTTTCCATAGGGAAAAGAACAAGACGAGTCCTTTGAATCTATCAAGAGGCTCTTTGTTGAGAGACCAGTTTTGAAGTATCCGACGCCCGCCGGACACTTCATTCTGGATACTGATGCCAGCAATGAAAGCATTGGGGCCGCCTTGAGTCAAGTCCAAGACGGAAAGGAGGTTCCCATTGCATTTGCTAGCAACACTATGAACAAGTCACAAAGGAACTATTGTACCACCAAGAGGGAACTCTAAGCTGTGATTGTTTACATGAAGAAATATAAACATTTCTTGTGGGGCTCAGATTTTATGCTGAGAACAGACCATTCCTCACTGAGGTGGTTACTTAATTTTAAAGATGCTGAAGGTATGATAGGCCGATGGTTAGCACACCTATCCAAGTTCGGGTTGGAACGAAGGCAGATCCAACACCAACCCGGTGTAAAGCATGTAAATGCTGATGCACTATCCCGCAGGCCCATCAGGAGTTGCGGAAATGAGAAATGTGAAGATTGTGGAGCTCATGGGGCGGTCTTGGCTTGAGTCCGGTTACCACTGGAATCCAGAGGAACTGGAATCCTTCAGTGGTACATGGAGACTATCCGAAGGTTCCAGGAAAAAGACCCGAACATGGGGAGGTTGCTCGAGTTGATTCCAAAAGGGATCAAACCCGTTTGACCAGAAATCTCGTTGGAAAACCGAGAGATGAGGAGATTTTTAGCTCAATGGGCAGAGCTAGAAGTTTCCGAAGGTGTTCTAGATGGAAGGTCAATCCTTCGGGTAGAAGGATCCGATAGGTAGTGATCCCCTCTGGGATGAGGAGGGATCTGATGTACTACTGTCATGGTCGCATGACCAGTGGTCACTTCGGGAAGAAACGTTCGCTAGAATGCCTGTCCCGAAGGTACTACTGGCCAGGAATGAGTACAGACTTGTTGCGTTGGATCGCCACATGTCCTGATTGCTGCAAAAATAAACCCGGACCCGGGATGGGTAAAATGCCCTTGTCCCAGGAATTGTTCGGGGTTAGATTTGCCAGAGTAGCAATTGATATCATCAGTGGGTTTAAGACCACCCCTGATGGTAATACGTGTACGATGGTAGTTACTGACTACTACACTAAGTACACTAGGGTGTTTCCCTTACCCAATCATAAAGCCACAACCTTTGCGAAGGCCTTTGTGAAGGGGTGGGTGTTACACCTGGGAGTGCCTCTGGTGATGCATAGTGACCAAGGCCGGGAATTTGAGTCAGACTTATGGCAGGAGATGTGCCATCGACTGGCCATCTGTAAGACCCGAACCAATCCATACCGACCCCAGAGTGATGGGATGGTGGAGAGGTTTAACAGAACGCTGATTCAGGTTTTGAAACCATTGGTCAATGAAAGCATGACTGATTGGGATGAACAATGCGAGTATGTATGCCATGCATACAACAGCACTGTTCACAGAAGTACCAATTGTACCCCAAATCTGTTAGTATTCGGGGAGGACATGATCATGCCAGCTGATCTTGTTTTTGGAGTGGTCGGGTTGAATCCTGATGCACCATGTCACGTGATGTTTGTGGAATCACTAAGAGACCAGTGTAAGTTCGCGTATGAGCTTGTAAGGACGGAACTGAAAAAGAATGAGAAGTGGCAGAAAACTGGTTATGACCATGGTTTGACAGTCCGTCGGTTTAAGGTGGGGGATCAGGTGGTAAGGCTGCACGAACCCCTATCCAATTTAAAGTTAGCAAGCAACTGGGATGGTCCATTTGTAGTGACCAGAGTTGTAAGTGACTGTACTGTCATGATTGGATCCTTAATTGGTCAGATCTATAAATCCAACGTGGCGAGGCTCCGTCCCTGGAAAGGGAGGGATCTCACCACAGAAACATATGGGTTGGGGGTAGATGAGCTACTCCAGAAGGTAGAAAGCAGGAAAATGGATCAGGTGACCCCAAAACGAGGCCCAGGACATCCCAGGAAACTCAGGGTCGGTGATCAAAAGGTGCAGAAGAAGAAAGTCTCGCTGGCTGAAAGCAAACCTAGGCGGAAGAGAAAGGGTAAGGCTAACCCTGCCTCTGAGAAGGTGCCTTTGGGAGCTAGGTCTAAAAGAATACCCACGGGAGGTATCCGACGCAGTCCCCGCCTGTTAGAGAGGGCGGCGGTAACCTAAGCTGGTACACAACGAGTGTGTTGTCCTGTACAGTGTTACGGTGAAAAGAAATGAATTCCCGGAGGGGAGATTATAAATCATTTTTCTTTTTCCCAATTGTTTTGTGTTGTCACCGGTTATATGTTGGAATGGGTACAAATAACCGGGTGAGAAGCGTGTAAACCCCCAGCAGGGTACCAGTGGGTGGTGAGCGGACAATCCGGTGGGTTTGCGGGCATGCTTCCCATAAATAAACTCACTAATACCCCAGCAGAGCTGCTGGTAGCGAAAGGTTCGGCTACTACCCGAAGCGCCTGCCTATAATTAGAACTCCTCGCGTCCCCACGACGCAGGAATATAACTGGGTCAGCGACTGACCTAGTTAGGGCAGTCTCGCAAAGGGCGCAAGACCCGCGTGACCGCAGGTCCTCCCTACAGACTTGTAGTATCGTATACTCTTCTTCATTTCGAAAAAGAGAGCCCAATCTCGACATGGCCAGAAGGCATGTTGAGTTGGGCAAGGGTGAACGGCCGTCCAAAATGGCCGGTCAACCACACACTGACAGCGCCGGTGCCGCCAGCCCTGTCACCCCCTCCGAGGATCAACTCCTGGAGGAAGAGGAGATGGATGCTACCATGACCATACCATTGTTAACGGAGGAGGAGAAGGAGAAGATCCATGAGGAGGATTGAAAATTGGCAGTGAAAATCGCCAGCGAAGAAGCCCAGCATGTACGAGATGTCTGGGCCGTGATCGGCAATCCGAAGGTGGATCCGACATTACCCCACGGCAATGCAAAGCTGGAGGAGCTTGTAAGAAGCGGTAAAAGCTTATACGACGGCCGGGAGATGCATCTCCATGCTGACGTGTTAGCTGCCACGGAAATAGGTCTGTCCAGACCTATTCCTACAGACATAGTTTCTACATTTAAGAAATTTATTGATGCTGGACATCTCCGCATCATGCTCCCAGAGTGGTTCAACACCTGGGGAAACCTACAACAGGGCTTCGGGTGTGCCAGGCACTCTGAAAGGGGCTGTTTGATGCCGAGATGGCTGATGTTGGGGGTTGTGTCCCCCGGCTTACAGCCATCTCTGAGGACCGTTTCAGGGGGTGACCCCTTCGTCCCGCCTCGGGGCCAAAAAGCACGTCGGAACGAGGCAGCCAGGGGTAAGATAGTACCTGACGCCCAGAGGATAGCTACTGATGGGTCTGCGTCGGATAGATCCGACGCCAGCAGCACTTCCCACGGGAAGGCTGCAACTGGCGAGGAGGATATGGACACCTCAAAATCTCCTCCTCGCCCGGTCACTCCAAAGGGTGATGACCAAAAGCCTGACCCGAAGCTGGTAACAGGACATCAGTCAGATGCCAACTCGGGTAGGGAGTCTGGGAGCGCGATAGACAAGCTTATCTGGAAAAACCCGCGGGGCAGCTTCCGCAGATTCATCCCAGCCCACTGGGGTGAATGCGCTAAGGGATCAGGACGTTACTCAATCCCACCCGACATAAACCTTAATGGTATGTCGGATGACGAGGATTGGTGCCGGACAACGGCACACGATCCTCTGATCAGTGCCTTTTATGAAGGTTGGCTTCAGAAGATAGAATACTTCCCTGAAACCTACTATACGAAGGATCAGAAGGTTAAGGTCCGTTGGGCCACTAAGCAGTGGAGTAGGGACAGCTTGGAATGTCCTTTCCAGAAGTGCCAAGCTTCTCTGGAACAAAAGGTATCATTCCCCACGCGGGACACCTCCACCCTAGACGTGGTCGTGTGATCAATCACATGACCACGCTCCACAACATCGGGGGTGGAGAGGCCAGAACAAGAGTGATGGCCCTACATGAACGCTTTCTGACAGCGTTCAAGGAGCAATTGAAGAAGGACCCTAAGAGTCTGAATTCTTCAAAGGCGTATTTCTGCGAGGTCGTAGAAAACAAATCGAAGCTCACTGTGGCGAGGTTCGCAAAGGTGCCAGGGTTGTGTAAATTCGACCTGGATCCGGATATCTATCCGCCGGAGTTGTTCCAACGACCGAGGTCGGGGGACTGACCAGAACCGTGGTCGAGGGTCTGACCGCAGGGGCGGTAGAGAGTCCGATCAGAGGGCTTACAGAGGACGAGTGGAACACCTGAGGTCTGATCTCAGACGCTCGCGTTCAAGCAGCCCAGCCACCCACATGCGGAGAGGAGGGACCCTCAGTCTGGAGGAGATCCCGATATTATAGTGAGTCCTCTCATAGCTCCCGAAGCTATGAGACTCATCATAATCAGTATGATGATTACCCAGAGATGAGCATGCAGCCTGGGAGAGAGTCCCAGACATTGGGTCAGACCCCGCAAGACACCCGACGTCCTGAAGATGAACTTGCGCGTCAGAAGGAGTCTGACGGGGAACGTAGCCGAAGGGGGCGCCGGAGTCCCGGTGAAGACCATGAACAACAACAGTCATGGCATGACATGGTACGCCATGTCGCATCATCATTGTTGGCTCAGGGAGGTGTCTTGGTCGACACAGGGTACCAAGGCAACCCTCCAGTGAGGCTGTCTGCCTCACACACTCCTGAACCTCCACCTTCAGGAGTTCACATGCAGGTGTTGAAGCATGCATCTCGGGATGCTTCTCGACATCAGCAGCAGCCGCCCAGCCACAAGGGATTCGTGCCTACGCACCGAATCACTGCGCCGGATAGTGGCCCCACCAAGCCACCTCCGGCTCCAGTGCCGGCTCCAGTTCCGGCGCCGGCTACCAGCAAGCCGGCCGCAGCTGTAAAACCAGCTGAAGAGGCTCAGCAGAAAACTCCTGAGCCTAAGAAGAAAGAGAAGCCAGCGGTGGTGCTCAAAATGTCACCCGTGGTTTCCTACTTTCCGAAGGACGCTGAGTGTTTTAACGAGGTGGGACAGGAAATACTGGACCAGTTCCAGCATGAACAGCGAGCGCTGGCTGAGCAATACCATACTCGGGTAGTGCAACACTTCATGGCGGGAGTCTTGAAGTGCCACCAAACGGAGAAGGCTCTGCTTCAAAAGGAGACCTCTACGAAATTGGTGGTTGAGACAAGATTCTTGGAGGCTCAGAGGGATAAGGCCCCCGAGCTGGAGGCTACTGTTCGGGAGGAGAACAGGGAGCTGCAGGAGCAAGTCCGGGAGATGAAGGCAAAGTTCAAACTTTGTCTGGGCATCAAGTTCTCCGACTGGGATGGTACCTTGGACCAAATCAAGGCTGCCATCCAGAAGAAGGAGTTACCCGAAGGCTAAAAACCCTCGGTTTGTTGAATGTTATCCTTTATTACTTCAGGAAGGAGATCAATAGATCTCCATGAGACAGTAAACCTCCGTCTTCTAGGGGAAGGTGAATAAGAAGGGATTATCCTTTCTTACAAAGAATGCTGCAGGTCATCAGATTCTTAGGTAATAATTTATGCATCACATATTACTGTTAATCCAACATATGTATAAATCTAAACATAATCACATCTACACCGGCTACCTTCGTATGGTAGACCAGAAGGGGAGAGCACCTCACTCAGTCGTCCAAAATGAAAAGGAGAGCACCTCACTCACTCATCCTGAAGCAGATCCATGGATCAGCACTTAACCCGACGTTAGTCGACATAGTATTTATGTGAGGTTCTGTAGCACGTCGCTATAGTTCCAGAATAGTTAACAGTAGACATTCCCGTCTATATTTTTATAATATATATTTATGGTGCTGACACACGACGATAGTTTATGATACTCAGGATATTACCCAAGATCTGTATAAACCATAACTGTGTTCACTTGTTGACCACTTCGGGTGGATGTAAATAATACTATATATATTTAATGGTACTAGTGTAGGGGTTGTGGAAGTATCACGCGAACACAGGTTCCAAATTCGGTTTGAATGCAACAGGTTTATTCAGTCACGATCACAGCCTTAAAGTAACACGAAGGTTTTGCTCGGTTCACTTGGTTTAACCATTCGAAGATGTACAGTGTTCGAATTGAGATTCACTACTCGGGGTGGACTCTGGAGGACTCGAAGAGCATTCGAACTGGGCTGGAGTAGGCTCGGATGTTTCGGACGTGGGTGCAGTAGCTGGAGAGGTACTCGAACAAGAAGGTTTTGGTGAGCTTCTTCTTCTTACCTCTAGTACTTTTGGTGCTTCCATCGCTCGAATGGACCTGCTCCTCAGCTAGTGGGGCCCGTTGGAGGTTCCTAAAGTCCGTGCCACATTCTAACAGAATGTCACTGAAGACTCCATTTTTGTAAGCTCCTCTAATAGCTCCTCCGTAACTGTCCAACCAGGTAGGGTTGTAGCGATAAAAGCCCTCACTCCCCAGTCTATCCAACATCATCGCCATGAGCGTGGGGTGGAGCTGCAGCACTTCTATCAGCTGCGGCTGAGTCAACGATTTTCGAACATACTCCTCCATTTCTGACTCGGAGACTGGGTGGATAGGCATCTTTTGACCTACCTCCTCCAGTTCTGGCATGTCGCTCTCCTCCAGGTCGCCCGCTGCGTTGAGCTCCATGGAGTTATCTATATCTTTCGAAGCTACTCGTTTTGGGGTATTGCGCCACGGCAACGGCCCCAGGTTGACTGTCGCTGGCGGTGGCATGGCCGCAGCGTCCTGCTCGGCCGACGAATAGGAGCCGATCCCAGCTACTCGGACGGTGGCCGCACTCCCTGCTGACTCGGAGGCGGATTCATAATCCGACTCCTGCACACTGTCGAACTGTCCATCGTCCACGTCCAGGAATAGATCCAGGTCATCAGACTGGAGGCCCTCACCGGGGGTGTACTGCTCCTCCATCGAAGTCGAATGTTTTTCAACAAAAACGAAGTTTAAAACGAAAATGTTGCGGAGAGCCAAGCTCCGCGTGTCCAAATGACACTATAAGCGGGAACTAACCAGATTTGGACGTATTATGATGTGGTTCGGGAGACTTTTGTCGGTACCAGGACCCCTTTTATCCTCCTCCTTTGCTCTGCCGCGTCCGCGCGTCTTCTTGGCGCTCTTCCAATATGGCGGCTGCCCTTCTTGTCTCGTGCCGCCACGCCTCACCGGATAGCCCTTTTAGAACGGATAACACAGCGGGAGACGCTCGCGTTTCCCGCCACTGATCGAACGGGTAGCTCACCGGAGCGTAATCCTTATTGAGTCAATTCCACAGAACCATGGCTGTCACTAATTATGAATTCTTCAGGAGTGTAGACAAATGTCATTACGGGTAACATAAGAATACCCGCCGGATGAATCCGTCTGCCACCCTCGGGTACATTCATACAACCAGCACCTGCCCTAGTTCTGATCACTCGACAGCAATTAGGTCTGTACTACCATCATGGGATCGAATCTTCTTGTTGTGTATACAAATTGGGTCACAGCAGTCCCCAGGTCAAGCCGTGGACTGCGCCTTAACCCTACCTTGGGTTCTTTAGACCTGGTCATCCGGGAAGATTCGACAGGATGTCCAGTAGTCAATTGGACAGCCCTCCTCCCCTTCAGACCTTCATTTGCCGAGACTGTTTTTACATGTTTTTTATCCTTCTTGCCAGAAGCTTGTACTGCTTTTATTGGTAAATTTTTTTTAGGCCTACCCCGGCTCCTCTTCACTTTACCAATACCAGGGGGCATTGATTTTCCTACATCTGAGGGTATAACTAGTTTTCTAGGTCTACCAGGACCAAGTCTTTCCGGGGTGGTCGCTCTCCGCTCAGTGTTACTTGACTTCAAATGCTCCCCTGACTTCGAATGCGCCGAAACGTCACCATGCCACCGTCATAGACGGGCTACATTGGATTTATACAGGCGCCCCAACATGGATTTGATCACTACCGTAGATTCTGAAACAATCCGAACCACAGTAAATGGACCATCCCAGTTGGGTGACAATTTCAGCTGCTGTAGGGGGTCATGTAGCCTGACTACTTCATCCCCTACTCGAAAGGACCTGAGTTTCAAACCAACGTCATAGCCCACTTTTTGCCATGATGCAGATTTACTCAGTTCACATCGAACCATCTCATATGCGGACTTGAATTGATCCCTCAATGCCTCCACGAACATCACCTGACATGGTATTTCAGCGTTTATCCCAGCTACGCCAAACACCAAGTCAGCAGGCATAATCAAATCCTCTCCGAACACCAATAGATTGGGGGAACAACCGGTGGAAGCATGCACCGTACTGTTATAAGCATGTACCACAAACTCGCATTGCTTGTCCCAATCATCCATATGACTGTTGACCAAAGGCTTCAGGACTTGTATCAGGGTTCTATTGAACCTTTCTACCTGTCCATCAGACTGAGGCCTGTACGGATTCGTTCTTGTTTTGCATAAAGCAAGGCTATGACACATTGCTGCCCATAACTCGGATTCAAATTCTCTGCCTTGATCACTGTGCAACATCAAGGGCACGCCTAGATGGAGCACCCAGCCTTTTACAAATGCATGGGCACATGTATGGGCTTTATGATCCTTCAGAGGGAACACTCTAGTGTATTTCGAATAGTAATCGGAGATCACCATCATGCACGTGTTTCCATCAGGAGTGGTTTTGAGACCACTGATGATATCCACCGCTATGCGTGCAAATCTAACTCCCACAGTTCTTGAGTTAGTGGTAATTTCCCCAGGCCTTCACCTGGTTTATTCAGACGACAATCCGGACAAGTGGAGATCCACCTAAGCAGATCTTTACTCATTCCGGGCCAGTAATACCTTCTGGAGAGTCGCGCAAGAGAGCGCTTCTTTCCAAAATGTCCACTGGTCTGGTGCCCGTGTACGAGATACATGATATCCCTTCGCATAGCAGCGGGTATCACGATCTGTCGAAGTTTGGTCTTGTATGGTGTTATTTTCCACCTACATAAGATACCGTCAACAACAGTTAGCTCAGACCATTGAGCAAGTAGTTGTCTCATTTCCGGGTTCTCAATCGAAATTGTTGGTCTTTGTGGTTGGACACCACTGGAGACCTGTTCTGTTAGTCTTGAAATGACAGTATCACCCTTCTGGAATTGCCTGATAGTTTCCGTGGACCATTCCATTGCTTTAGAATGTCCTACATCATACCGCATCCGAACTCCAGCTATAACAGGGTTATGGGCTCCACAGTCATCGCAATCCATTCTAGAACATTTCCTTATGGGTCTTCTCGAAAGGGCATCAGCATTGATATGCTTGCTCCCTGCTCTGTGTTGGATTTGGCTATTTTCCAACCCGAACTCGGACAAATGGGTCAGCCATCGACCGATCATTCCCTCTGCTTCCTTAAAGTTTAGCAACCACCTTAAGGAGGAGTGATCTGTCCGTAAAGTAAAGTCACCTCCCCACAGAAAGTGCTTAAACTTCTTTGTATATACTACTACCGTCAACAATTTGCGCTTAGTAGTACAGTAATTCCTCTGGGCCTTATTGAGGGTATTACTAGCGAAAGCCAGTGGCACTTCTTTCCCATCCTGAATCTGGTACAGAGCAGCACCAATACTGTCGTTACTGGCGTCAGTGTCCAGTATGAAATGTCCATCAGCTGTGGGATATTTCAAAACTGGGATGGTTCGAAATAGGTTCTTCACGGCTTCGAATGCTAGATCTTGTTCAGGACCCCATGGGAAAGGGTTCCTTCCTTCTACCCGGAGTCCAGTGAGCTAGAGCCTGCATAGGCTGAGCTATTCTGGCATACCCTGGTAGGAAGTCCCTGTAGTAGCTACAGAAGCCAAGAAAGGACCGTATGTCTTTAGGACCCTCCGGCTTTTTCCATTCCGACACAACATCTAGTTTCTCAGGATCCGCCTTCACGCCCTCAGTGGATATTATCCGACCGAGATAGTTAATTGAAGTCCTGAATAGGTGACACTTCTTTGGTTTCAATTTCAAACCATTAGTTATCAACCTCTCGAAAATTTTGGCTAGGGTAGCCAGGCCTGAATCGAAGGTCTTCCCGAATACAATCACGTCGTCTAGGTACACCAAACATTCCTTCCATAACAGATCACTCAACAGAGATTCCATCATGGCTTCGAATGTTGCAGGGGCGTTACACAACCCGAACAGCATTACATTGTATTGTACTGAAAAAGACCGACATGGCTCGAAAAAGCTGTCTTCTCCTGATCCTCTTCCTTCATTCCAACCTGCCAGTATCCGGATTGCAAATCCAGCGTACAGAACCATTGGTTTCCCCCCAGGGAATCAATAGTCTCGTCTATACGGGGAAGAGAATAGGAGTTTTTCTTTGTGCAACCATTCAATTTTTCGATAATCGATACAGAAGCGAATTGTGCCGTCTTTCTTAGTCACCATCTGAACGGGACTGGACCAGGGGCTAGTGCTGGGAACAATCACCCCTAATCTCAGCTGATCAGCGATTTCCTTCTCGGCCATCAATTTCTTCTTCAAATGTAGGCGTCTATAAGGGATTTTGAAAGGTACAGCCTCGTCTGTATTGATGGAATGTAGCACCATATCAGTTTGCCCCAAGCCAGAGGGCTCCCCGAAGGCTGCATCATACGTCATCAATAGTCGTCTCAACTGGTCCCTTCAAGGTTCGGTTTGGTATCTTCTGAGAGTATACTGGTGCTTGCCTGTGCAACGATCACCTGCCCCACGGGAGTACCTTTTATCAGATAACGGACTTCACCTCCAGGATTCGAAATAGGAATCAAATTCCTGCTGCCACTGCCTACGAAAGTATCTGCACTCTCGAGTCCAATGGATGCTAGTCTCACCACATCGGGTTCAACCACCGCCATTTGATCTCTGAAGATACTGTCACTCGAAAACAGCACATCACATGTCTGTCCTGGGGGTATCTTAACCGTCTGTACCACCAAGGCTACAGAAGATACCTTTCTCAACACGCATTGCACGGCCATCTTGTACGGATGTTCTATCTTCAACATCCCCCTACAAGGTTCCAATATTGCCCCGTACAACGCAGCGAAATCTAATCCGATGATGCCATCATCACGAGGTTTCAGCAATAGTAGGCGACAGGAGATAATCCTGTCCACCTATATTGACTTCGAAAAACGCTTTACCAAACGTCTGCATGCAGCTACCGTCGGCCGAATGAGCTTTTACCCTCGTTGTGAAGTTATCTGGCTCATAGGCTACAAGATCATGGAATCATTTGGAGATCATGGAGTGACTAGCCCCAGTATCAACCAAAAACTCCGCAGCCCTTCCCTTCACTGCCACAGTCAAATACCACCTCTTCCCATCCAGTGGTGATGGGTTGACGGTGAAGCGTTCGAAATCCTTGGTGACACCAAGATCTACCCCCCGCCGCTTCAAGTGTTTCAAGCAGGGATGATCCGGGGACAATCGGGCACTGCTGACTATCTCCAGCTCCTGTATCAAATTCGTCGCTCCCCCAGTACTTCCTTCTCGGATGTCTACTTCTCTGGGTTCATTGGACATACCTGGAAGGGACTGATCAGGTCCCTCCTCCAAGCTTCCAATCTCTTCTGTACCTCGGACTTCATCGCTTGCACCGCTGGTGATAAGCTGGCACACATTCACCTTAGGGGTTACTACATTGCCATCTCGAGCAACCCCCTCTAGTTTTCCGTCTTCTTCTCTTCAGGCTTTGGTACCGGCTTCTCAGCTGGACATTCTGCTGCAAAGTGTCCCAGGGCCTGACGCCTGTAGCACTTCCTGGTGGTTTTATCCACCTTTGGCTTCGAATTCCTCCCTGCAGATTGCTGGTTTCCAGACATCAAGTCAGTCAACCGTAACAGGAGTTCTTCCATAGAACTAGGAGTTGAGGATGTAGTCGAAGGTGCGCTTGTGGCTCCAGAGGTTGCAGGAGGTGTTTTCCTGTCAGCCTTCAGATAGCGCTTCGAATTCGAATTGGAATAAGATTTGCCGCTGTTCTTTTGAGCAACTGCGCCAATCTCCTCCTCCCTTCCAGAATCACCTTCCTCTGTATCAGAGCCTGGTGGGTCTTGTACCACACTGGAAGTTCTCGAAAGTACTCTCGAAGATAGCAGATGCCGTTTCCTGGCATAGTCTTCTATGGCCATGAACAAATCGGTGAGAGAAGTTCCAGCTTTCCAACTATCACAGGCTGCGGTTCGTTCATCAGAGTCCCTCAAACCCTCAATGAATTGCGAGAACAGATCATCTAGGAATTGTGGGTCATCCAATTGCCATCGTGGTCTAGCTCGTTGCAAGAGACCCTGCAATTCCAGGCCAAACACACAATGAGACTCATTTGGTTTTTGAGTCCTCTTGCGAAACAACCGAAGTGGATCCTCATTACCCACATTACCGATCAGGTAACTTGCGCATTCCACCAATTGGGTAAACGATCCGGCACCATGCATCGTTCTCCATCTCGACACAGCTAACTTGCCAGGCCCATTTCTCAATGCCCGTAGAAGCTCGTCCAATGATTCCTGCTCTGACCACCGATTGTACCTCATGTCGTCCATGAAGTCCGCAAACCAATCCTGCCATGGCTGTCTGCCTGTGAATGGAACTGGAGTGCTTGCTGTGCGTCTAGCAGCATTGTGGTTGTCCCTGTGCAACAAGCGAGACTGCTCAATGCTCCAATCTACGATATCAGCATTATCAGCTTGTCTGCTAACACAGTCAACCCCCATCTCAGCAATGCAGGGATTCGAATCGTAAATCAACTTCATCCCTGGGGACATTGATTCCCGTCGAGAGACTCGTCTACCTGCATTTGTAGGAGATCTCCCTGACCTTCTTGTGGGGCCACTCGAATGTTCATTCGGATCAGATCTCGAAGATCTATCACTCGAACCGAAACGGCTTGGTCTCTCTCGACCGGCTGGGGGATTCGAATAGTCATCATCGTATGACGTTGAGCGTTGTTCACATTGTGAAGACCTTCCATCCGAATCACCTGTGTTGATGGTCACCCTTCTCGATCTTCCTCCGGATGAGGCAGTAGCACCACCCCCACCAGACGTTGAGTCGTAGATGCCATCATTGACATGATCGAACCCTGAATAGCCACTTCGAGTTGACTCCCGTTCTCGTTTCAACTGTAAATCCTTCAGTTCCTGACTGACACGTTCCTTTTCTTCCATCATCGCTTTGGTTGCTTTTCTAATCGTCTCATGGAGTTCGTCTGATTCCTGTACAGTCTTATCTTGCCGCTGCTCAAGAACCTCAGTCCGCCGTCGCAAGACATTTTGCTGATGTGAGAACTGGTCTTCCATATGTTCCAGCTCCGCCTTTGTCGTGTCTAAGCGGTTTTGCTTCTCCAACGTCGCGCCGTCCAGCTCCTCATTCTTGTTACGGAGCTGTACCAACCGATGACTCAAGGCTTCAAACTCCGCATTCATCCTGTCCATCTCTGCAATCCTTGCTTCCTCGAATCTATTCTTTTCTTCGGCGAAGTGACGTCATGTCACTTCTTGCCTTTGGTGTCATTCAGCATGCAGAATGCTCATGCCTTGTGTTGGCATCGGAGCAATGTGCCTCTTCGAACCGCCAGTTTCGAACAATGAATCAGGATTGCCTCTCCTTGGTTCTGGTGTAGAACTCGAACGGCTTGGCCCATACTGTTTCTCAAGGGCCGCTACCACCTCCGGATCCGGACTCGAAATAGGGTGAAGTGGTGTTCCACCCTTTGCCTGTTCAGCCATGTTCACCCGAACCGACTGTGCTATTCTGTGTTTCACCCGAACTGGTCACGGCACCAATGTAGGGGTTGTGGAAGTATCACGCGAACACAGGTTCCAAACTCGGTTTGAATGCAACAGGTTTATTCAGTCACGATCACAGCCTTAAAGTAACACGAAGGTTTTGCTCGGTTCACTTGGTTTAACCATTCGAAGATGTACAGTGTTCTACTGATAGTTCGAAGTCAGCAACGCTGGATAATCTGGTCCTGAGCCAGCATGACTGGTGCAGGAGCCAGAGTGCGGGAGGGGTGTAGGTGCCCCGATCGAAAAGGTAACGAAGGTATCGAAAGGTGTGGGTCAGAGCTCGTCCTGGGACGAACTCCCTGAGGTAGCCAACCCCGGCCTCTTATATACCCTGAGCGCGGACCAAGCAGTGTCGACGTGGCACTCCTCCGTAGCGCCGTCTGGAGTGCCCTGCCTGGCTCCGCTACCGGATAACCGAAAGGACATGGCGTAGGTGTTGCCACCTAGTGTCCGATGGAGGCACTTCCCGCTCTGACTCCACGGACCTATATGTACACGTAATATTCGTGCCCCTACACTAGCTATGTTTTGTTACAGGAAAAGGGGGTGAAGAAAAATTTGATTCTGGTGCGGAGAGGAGTTGTCATGATGTGTTTCTAAAAAACATTTTTAGGCTTGTGAGTCCTTTTAAGGACTGGTAGAGATTCTTTTTGAATCGGGTACACTAGCCAACCTAAAAAGGTCCTTATGAGGACTATATATGTTTTTTTTAAATATATTAGAAGTTAGTTACAAGCTGTTAGTAACTACTTTGGCTTTACTAAATGTAAGGTCATATCAAAAGGTAGCTATGACAGCGTAATGCCTTAATTCCAATCACATATTGTTTATCATATGTGTAGGGGCACGAATACTTATGTAGGGGTTGTGGAAGTATCACACGAACACAGGTTCCAAATTCGGTTTGAATGCAACAGGTTTTATTCAGTCACGATCACAGCCTCAAAGTAACACGAAGGTTTGCTCGGTTCAGTTAGATAACCAACTCTAAGATGTACAGCGTTCTACCTTTAGCTCGAAGTCAGCAAAGCTGGATGATCTGCTCCTGAGCCAGCATGGCTGGTGCAGGAGCCAGAGAGTGGGAGGGGTGTAGGTGCCCCATAATCGAAAAGGTAACAAAGGTATCGAAAGGTGTTGGTCTGAGCTCGTCCTGGGACGAACTCCCTGAGGTAGCCAACTTCTGCCTCTTATATACGCTGAGCGCGAACCAAGCAGTGGCGACGTCTGGAGTGCCCTGCCTGGCTCCGCTACCGGATAATCGAAAGGACATGGCGTAGGTGTTGCCACCTAGTGTCCGAAGGAGGCACTTCCCGTGTTGACTCCACGAACCCATATATACACGTATTATTCGTGCCCCTACATCACCCCCACCAGATTATAACAAGGGATGACACATCTGATATAATATACGATTCAAACATAGGAGAATAATATCAGTGTACATAATGACATCAATTATATTGATTCGAAGGGTTCGAATATGTTCCGTCTGAACATGTGGAAAACTGGATTTTGAGTTTGACCTGCTACATTAAACAATGTTTATACATTTTATGTACATAACAGGGATCTAATAGATCCAACATCAATAACGACAAGATAGATACGTTAGTATCTATCTTTAATAAAGATATGAATATATGTTTTTCTACTCTACTTTACTTAACTACAGAGATCACAGCTTTTTGGTTTTGATGAGATCGATAATAAAATGGATTTATTTATTATTACACTTTTGGGTAGGTAAAAATGCACATTATGTGACTTTTAGGACAGATTGACACAGAAGTATTGGTTCGAAAATGTTTATATGGGCGAACCGTCCCTGGAGAGGTAATTATATGTCCTATTGTATAACTCGAAACACATGAAACCAACATAGGTGTGAAAGTTATTCTTACTCAAACAAGGAATGACTTATGGTATGTTTTACCTGAGGTAACATAATATATATTCTTGCACTATAAGAACAGATGTAGTTTCGAAATTCGAATATCAATTATCATTTCCCAAAAAAAAATTCTGCATATGAAGGTAGATATTGAATACTATTTACAGTCGTTGGTTCGAATTATGAGGGTACCATATAGGTAACAGCTCATAGTAGACAGTATATAACTTACATTTGGAACTTTCGAAGTGTGAGAATTTTCACTCCCACTAAATGCAGATATCGAAGACATTTCCTATATGACAATAATACCGAGCACACTCCTTATAACTGGTTATTATTTGGGTTTTTATAACATCATCGAAACATAATTCACACAAGTAATAAGGTACAGTCGAACACACGAACACTTCACAAGTCCTTGACGATTTCTTGGAGCTCTTCGAGAGTTCCACTCCATTGAGTGAGTCCGATCCCGAACACCGTGATAAACTTTACGTTTAAGGCCTTCATCGTAGCGGCCTGCTCCTCCAGGGTGTCTTCCGCTGCCTTTTGAAAGGCACGGGCCGTTTTGAGTTCCTGCTTCGCCCTTCCCAGCCTACTGGTGAGCTCGGCCGCCTTGCCCGGCTCTGGCTGATATTCGATACGTTGTTTCTCGAAGATTTGTCTCAATCGTTCTACCTCTTTGCCCTGCATGGCTGTAGCCATCGAAGTGGCACACTGTTGCATGGCTGTCTGCTGCTCGAGCAGCCACCGTGTATACAGTTCAGTATGCACTACGGCATCAGGGGCCTTCACTGGCTCGAAGTAGTCCTTTGGGATGTGGAGGGCGGGTCGAAGGTGCTCACCACTGACCATAAGTTCGTACCACACCTCAGGATTGACTGATGTTGGTGCCAAAAAGTCTGGACCATAATCGGGTCGCAGCCCCTGGAGTGGGGACCGTTGCTCGATCGTTACCGCTCTTCCTCTCCCTGGTGTTGGAGCTCGGGGAGAAGGGTCCTCCGACTTCACTTTCTTGCATTTGGGTTCAGAATTCGCCGGACTTCTGTTGGCCTCACTACGTTTCCCCGTGAGGGGGTTGGCTGTTCTCCATGCAGCCATTTCTGCATAGATGGTTTTACCAAGGTCCAAACGTCCCCTACGATCAGTGCGTTGGAAGACAGCAGACTGCTTGGAGTTTCTGGTGATCTGAACTTTACCGAACTGCGGGGTCTCTATGGTGATGTACTCGAATTTCACCTTATCCAGCCCAGCAACCAACCTGGTGTGCAGGTCTCCAAAGTTCTTACGAGCCAGCAGCATGGCTTGGCCATGGCACTGAAGGTACGAATTCCATGACACTTCTGGTTGCTCTTCCCCGAATCAGTGCAGATATACTGCGCCCGTTGATGCATGTGGCACTCGACCAGGTGTCGCATGAATCGAAGTGGGGTCGGCATTGGCCGATTCTCACGTCGAAAGTAGTACATGCACGAATCGAACGGACACTCCTCATTTACCCCCTGTCGGTACCTTGACATGGCCCACCTGATCTTGGGGCGGCCTTCATGATTATAATATGATTCGGGGAAGTGCTTCCGATCACTGAGACGGTTGAACCAGTTCTCAGTCCACCGAAAAGTGCTGGGAGAGGAGGTACTCGACTTCATCCACTCTTCATCGTCCGACAGTCCTTCGCAGTCCTTCTCCTCAGGGCAGGAGTACATCCCCCGGGACCGTTTGCAGTGTTCGAAACACTCAGGTTTGAACTGTTTGAAGCCTCCAGCAGCGTTGCACCAGATCATGTCCTCTGCTCTGAAGTTGGGTACATCTTGGCGATCTCCCACTACTGCTGCTGCGGCTGCTGGTGGGGGAGGAATCACAGGACTCGAGGTGTTCGAATGCCCGGACACAGGGGGCGTTGGTGGAGATGCAGGTGTAGGAACCTGCGTTGGAGCCTTAGCTGATGTTCTTGGGGGTGTCCAAGGAGAAGAAGTTGTAGTTGCTTCACTCTTCGAAACCACATCCACCAACCTCACAGTAGGAGACATATTAATTGCAGTAGTCTGTGGGGGTAGGAGGTGAGGAACACAAGGCTGTCTTTTTCACCTTCCGTCGCTGACTTTTGGGCAACTCGAACTGTCCCTCATCAGCATCCGAATTAGGTGCTGAGGAGTCAGCCACGGTACGTCCCTTCTTTGGGTTGGGATTCTTCCGGGCCTGAGCTCGGGTGATGGGAGCTCTTAGAGCAGACTTCATAGCATCAAGGGTCTGTCGCAGTTGTTCGTTTGCCGCCCTCAACTCGTCAGACTCCTTCATCACCTGAGCATAGCGAGCTTCCTGCTCAGCTTGCTCCGGTGTACTGGAGGTAACATCCATGGGTGTTGACCCAAAGAGGTCTGGGGACTTGTCGAAGGGGACCGGAGAGGGTCCCGGAGTCTCTGGAAGGGATTCGAATTGAGACTTAACAGTCTCAGTCGTAGGAGTGGGCTCTTCGAATGGAGGACCCGAAGAGAATTCGAATTGAGCCGGAGTAGGCTCAGACGCTTCGGATGTTGGTGGAGTGGCTGGAGGGGTACTCGAATGAGAGGATCTGGGGTCACTTTTATGTTAAGTGAGCCGTTTTTTCCTCCCCTTGGCGCTCTTGGTACTACCATCACTCGAAGGGGCCGGTTCCTCGGTTGGTGGAACCTGTTGGAGAGTTCGGAAGTCTTTACCACACCATAACAAGATTTGGCCAAAAATATCGTTCTTATAGGCACCACGAATGGCCCCCTCGTAACTTTCGAGCCAAGTCCCGTGGTGGTGGTAGAATTCGTGCTCCTCCAATCTTTCCAGCACCATTGCCATGAGGGTTGGGTGGAGGTGCAACGAAGTATCAAATGGGGGCTCGCACTCCAACACCTCCATCAACTGCTCCTGAACTATCAATTTACGAACAGCGTCCTCCATCTCTGCGTCAGTTACAGGCTGAATAGGCACTCTTTGGCTTACCTCCTCCAATTCAGGCATCTCGCTCTCCTCCAGGTGGCCTGCCGGGTTCAGTTCCATGGAGTTTTCGATATCCTTTGAGGGCACACGCTTTGGAGTGTTGTGCCTGGGCAAAGGTCCCAAGTGTACCGTCGCTGGCGGTGGCATGGACCTAGCGTCCTGCTCGGCCGACGAATAGGGGCCCACTCCAGCCACTCGGACAGTGGCTGAGCTCCCCGTGGACTCAGAGGTGGACTCATAGTCCGACTCATGTACACTATCGAATTGTCCGTCGTCGACATCGTGGAATAAATCCAGATCCTCGGACTGGAGGCCCTCACCGGGGGTGTAGGTGCTGCTCCTCCATCGAAATCGAAGTCGAATGTTCCAAACGAAGTTTGAACGAAGATGATGCGGAAACCGAAGCTCCGCTTGTCCTAATGACACTTTCAGTGGGGACTAACCGACCTTCAGCGTGTTATGATGTGGTTTACAGGAATGTTGACGGCACCAGGACCCTTTATTCCTCCTCCTTTGCTTTGCAGCGAACGCGCGTCGTCTTGGCGAGTTTCCAATATGGCGACCGCCCTTCTTGTCTCGCTCTGCCACGCCCGCCGCGGGAGCAAAGGTCAACCAATCAGCGTTCACACCTCACCGGATAGCCCTCTTTCAACGGATAACACAACGGGAGACGCTCGCGTTTCCCGCCACTAACCGAACGGGTAGCTCACCGGGGTGTAGTCCTTATTGAGTCAACTCCACAGAGCCATGGCTGCTGCCGGTTATGAATTCTTCGGGAGTGTAGGCAAATGTCATTACGGGTGACATTAGAATACCCGCCGGATTAATCCGTCTGCCACCCTCTGGTACATTCATTCACCAGCATCTGCCCTAGTTCTGATTACTCAACAGCAATTAGGTCTGCACTACCACCATAGGATCGAATCTTCTTGTTGTGTATACAAATTAGGTCACAGCAGCACCCTGGCCTAACCGTGGGCTGCGCCTCAACCCTATCTTGGGTTCTTTAGACCTGGTCTTCCGGGAAGATTCGATAGGATGTCCAGTAGTCAATTGGACAACCCTCCTCCCCTTCAGACCTTCATTTGCCGAGACTTTTTTTACATATTTTTTATCCTTCTTGCCAGAAGCTCGAACTTGTAGCATTTGTAAAAAGTTTTTAGGCCTACCAAGGCTCCTCTTTAATTTACCAACACCGGGGGCAACGGTTTCTCCTCACTCGAAGGTATCACTAGTTTCCTAGGTCTACCAGGACCACGCCGTTCCGGGGTGGTCGCTCTCCGCTCAGTGTTACTTGACTTCAAATGCTCCCCGGACTTCGAATGCGCTGAAACATCACCATGCCACCGACGCAGCCGAGCTACATTGGATTTATACAGGCGTCCCAACAATGATTTGATCACTACTGTGGATTCAGAGACAATCCGAACAACAGTAAATGGACCATCCCAGTTGGGTGATAGTTTCAGCTGCTGTAGTGGATCATATAGCCTGACTACTTCATCCCCTACTCAAAAGGATCAGAGTTTCAAATCAACATCATAGCCCACTTTTTGCCAAGATGCAGATTTACTCAGTTCACATCGAACCATCTCATATGAGGATTTAAATTGATCCCTCAATGCCTCCACGAACATTACCTGACAAGGTATTTCAGCGTTTATCCCAGCTACGCCATCACCAAGTCAGCAGGCATAACCAAATCCTCTCCGAACACCAATAGATTGGGGGAACAACCCGTGGATGCATGCACCGTACTGTTGTAAGCATGTACCACAAATTTGCATTGTTCATCCCAATCATCCATCTGGCTTCAGGACTTGTATTAGGGTTCTATTGAACCGTTCTACTTGTCCATCAGACTGAGGTCTGTACGGATTCGTTCTTGTTTTGCATATAGCAAGGTTATGACACATTGCTGCCCATAACTCGGATTCAAATTCTCTTCCTTGATCACTGTGCAACATCAAGGGCACCCCTAGATGGAGCACCCAGCCTTTTACAAATGCGCGGGCACATGTATGGGCCTTATGATCCTTGAGAGGGAACACTCTTGTGTATTTCGAATATTAGTCGGAGATCACCATCATGCACGTGTTTCCATCAGGAGTAGGTCTGAGACCACTGATGATGTCAACCGCTATGCGTGCAAATCTAACTCCCCACAGTTCTTGATTTAGTGGTAACTTCCCCAAGCCTTCACCTTGTTTGTTAAGACAACAATCTGGACAGGTTGAGATCCACCGAAGTAGATCTTTACTCATACCGGGCCAGTAGTACCTTCTGGAAAGTCTCACAAGTGAGCGTTTCTTTCCAAAATGCCCACTGGTCTGGTGTCCATGTACGAAATACATGATATCCCTTCGCATAGCAGTGGGTATCACGATTTGTCAAAGTTTGGTCTTGTAAGGTGTTATTTTCCACCTACATAAGATACCGTTGACAACGGTTAGCTCTGACCATTGAGCAAGTAGTTGTCTTGTTTCTCGGTTCTCAATCGAAATGGTCGGTCTTTGTGGTTGGATACCACTGGAGACCTGTTCTATCAGTCTTGAAATGACAGTATCACCCTTCTGGAATTGCCTGATAGTCTCAGTAGACCATTCCATAGCTTTGGAATGTCCTACATCATACAGCATTCGAACTCCAGCTACTACAGCGTTATGGGCTCCACAGTCATCACAATCTATCCTAGAATATTTCCATATGGGTCTTCTCGAAAGGACGTCAGCATTGATATGCTTGCTCCCTGCCCTGTGTTGGATTTGGCTGTTCTCTAACCCAAATTCGGACAAATGGGTCAACCACCGACCGATCATTCCTTCTGCTTCCTTAAAGTTGAGCAACCACCTTAAGGAGGAATGATCTGTCCGCAAAGTAAAATCACCTCCCCATAGGAAGTGCTTAAACTTCTTCGTATACACAACTACCGCCAACAACTCGCGCTTAGTAGTACAGTAGTTCCTCTGGGCCTTATTGAGGGTATTACTTGCGAAAGCCAGTGGTACTTCTTTCCCATCTTGTATCTGGGACAAGGCAGCACCTATACTATCGTTACTGGCGTCAGTATCCAGGATGAAATGAACCTCAGCTGTGGGATATCTCAAAACTGGAGTGGTTCGAAATAGGCTCTTCACGGCTTCGAATGCTAGACCTTGTTCAGGACCCCATGGGAAAGGTTCCTTCCTTCTACCCGGAGTCCAGTGAGCTAGAGCCTGCATAGGCTGAGCTATTCTGGCGTACCCCGGGAGGAAGTCCCTGTAGTAGCTACAGAAGCCAAGAAAGGACCGTATGTCTTTAGGTCCTTCCGGCTTTTCCCATTCCGACACAACATCTAACTTTTCGGGATCTGCCTTAACACCCTCGGTGGATATTATCCGACCAAGATAGTTAATTGAAGTCCTGAATAGGTGACACTTCTTTGGTTTCAATTTCAAACCATTGAGTCTCAACCTCTCTAAAACTTTGGCTAAGGTAGCCAGACACGAATCGAAGGTTTTTCCAAACACAATCACGTCGTCCAGGTACACCAAACATTCCTTCCATAACAGGTCACTCAACAGAGATTCCATCATGGCTTCGAATGTTGCAGGGGCGTTACACAACCCGAACGGCATTACATTGTATTGAAAAAGACCGACATGGCTCGAAAAAGCTGTCTTTTCCTGATCCTCGTCCTTCATTCCCACCTGCCAGTACCCGGACTGTAAGTCCAGCGTACAGAACCATTGATTTCCACCCAGGGAATCAATAGTCTCGTCTATACGGGGGAGAGGATAGGAGTTTTTCTTTGTGCAACCATTCAACTTTCGATAATCGATGCAGAAGCGAATTGTGCCGTCCTTCTTGGTTACCATCTGAACAGGACTGGACCAGGGGCTAGTGCTGGGAACAATCACCCCTAATCTCAGCTGATCAGCGATTCCCTTCTCGGCCATCAATTTCTTCTTCAAAGGTAGGCGTCTATAAGGGATTTTGAAAGGTACAGCCTCGTCTGTATTGATAGAATGTAGCACCATATCAGTTTGGCCCAACCCAGTGGGCTCTCCGAATGCTACATCGTACTTCATCAATAGTTGTCTCAACTGATCTTTCTGGTCCCCCGTCACCAAACTCGAATCGTCCACCAACTTCTGGAGTTCTGGACGCAAATCGAACATCCCTTCAAGGTTCGGTTTGGTATCTTCTGAGAGTATACTGGTGCTTGCCTGTGCAACGATCACCTGCCCAACAGGAGTACCTTTCATCAGATATCGGACTTCACCTCCAGGATTCGAAATAGGAATCAAATTCCTGCTGCCACTGCCAACAAAAGTATCTGCACTCTCGAGCCCAAAGGACGCCAATCTCACCACATCGGGTTCTACTACCGCCATTTGGTCCCGGAAGATACTGTCACTCGAAAACAGGACATCACATGTCTGTCCTGGAGGTATCTTAACCGTCTGTACCACCGAGGCTACAGAAGATACCTTTCTCAACACGCATTGTACGGCCATCTTGTACGGATGTTCTATCTTCAACATCCCCCTACAAGGTTCCAACATTGGCCCGTACAATGCAGCGAAATCTAATCCAATGTTGCCATCATCACTCATATCAGCAATAGTAGGCGACAGGAGATAATCCTGTCCACCTATATTGACTTCGAGAAACGCTTTACCAAACGCCTGCATGCAGCTACCGTCGGCCGAATGAGCGTTTACCCTCGTTGTGAGGCTATCTGGTTCATCGGCTACAAGATCATGGAATCGTTTGGAGATCATGGAGTGACTAGCTCCAGTATCAACCAAAAACTCCGCAGATCTTCCCTTCACTGCTACAGTCAAATACCACCTTTTCCCATCCAGCGGTGATGGGTTGACGGTGAAGTGTTCGAAATCCTTGGTGACACCAAGGTCTACCCCCCGCCGCTTCAAATGTTTCAAGCAGGGGTGATCCGGGGACAATCGGGCACTGTTGACCATCTCCACCTCCTGTATCCAATTTGTCGCTCCCCCAGTACTCCCTACTCGGACGTCTTTTTCACTGGGTTTATTGGACATACCTGGAAGGAACTGATCAGGTCCCTCCTTCAAGCTTCCAATCTCTTCTGTACCTCGGACTTCATCGCTTGCACCGTTGGTGATAAGCTGGCACACATTCATCTTAGGGGTTACCACCTTGCCATCCCGAGCAACCCCCTCTAGTTTTCCGTCTTCTTTTCTTCAGGTTTTGGCACCGGCTTCTCAGCTGGACATTCTGCTGCAAAGTGTCCCAGCGCCTGACACCTATAACACTTTTGGGTGGTTTTATCCACCTTTGGTTTCGAATTCCTTCCTGCAGGTTGCTGATTTCCAGACATCAGGTCAGTCAAGCGTAACAGAACTAGGAGTTGAGGATGTAGTCGAAGGTGAGCTTGTGGTTCCAGAGGTTGCAGGAGGTGTTTTCCTGTCCGGCTTCGGATAGCGCTTAGAATTCGAATTGGAATACGATTTGCCGCTGTTCTTTTAAGAAACTGCGCCAATCTCCTCCTCCCTTCCAGAATCACCTTCCTCTGTATCAGAGGCAGGTGGATCTTGCACCACACTGGAAGTTCTCGAAAACACTTTCGAAGATAGCAGATGCCGTTTCCTGTCATAGTCTTCCATGGCCATGAACAAATCGGTGAGAGAAGTTCCAGCTTTCCAACTATCACAGGCTGCTGTCCGTTCATCAGAGTCCCTCAAACCCTCAATGAATTGCGAAAACAAGTCATCAAGAAACGGGGGGTCATCCAATTGCCATCGTGGTCTAGCCCTTTGTAAGAGACCTTGCAGTTCCAGGCCAAACACACGATGAGACTCATTTGGCTTTTGAGTCCTCTTTCGAAACAAACGAAGCGGATCTTCATTACCCACATTACCGATCAGGTAACTGGCGCATTCCACCAATTTGGTAAACGATCCTTTTGACCAATTTTCAATATGGATATAGGAAAAATAAATCAACAATTTCTTCTGTGGGTACATTAACTGATGACATCTTGTCAGACAGAAATGTCGGCATTAATAGAATAGCAACTTTTTTCGACCTCAAAAAAGCATTTGATACCGTATTATAAAATTCTATTACAAAAACTTCAAAATTTGGGAATTTCAGGGTCTCTACTTGCTTGGATACATGATTTTTTATCATCAAGAACTCAACAGACAAAGGCAAATGACACAGTTTCAATTTTTGCTGGAGTGACTAACGGTGTCCCTCAAGGGTCAATCTAAGGGCCTTTATTGTTTTTGGTTTACATAAATGATGTACAAAATATTTGTAAAGATGTGAAAATAAGTCTTTTTGCGGACGATACTGTCATTTACACATCTCACCCTTCAGAGACAGTGGCAAAATCACAATTGCAAACAGGTATTGATAATTTTGTTCAATGGTGTGATAAAAACAAATTGACAATTAATATTGATAAAACAAAATATATGTTTTTTAGAAGCACAAAGTGTTTTAAAAACATACTTCTCAGTACTAAGGGTGTAAATCTAAAAAGAGTCTCAAGTTATAAATACTTGGGAGTCATTTTGGATCCTAAGCTAAGTTATGAAATGTTCATACGAAATCAACTCAAAACAGTTGCTTATAGGACTAATCAGCTGAGGAAAATTTCAAGGTTCCTTGGTACTGACAGTCTCATAAAAATATACAAAGTTTATATAATGCCAATTTTTGATTACGGGAATATCTTATATGCTAAGTCGAACTCTAACTTGTTGGAGAAGTTACAAAGCTCTCAAAACAGGGTTCTAAAAGTCTGTTTGAAAATGGAAATGAGGACTAGTACAGAGATCATACATTCCCAAGCAAAGGTCAATTACCTTAAGGATAGAAGATTATCTAATATTTACATGGAGGGATTTAAAAGAGCAAAAAATTCATTAGATTGATTGAAAGGGATTTAAGATGTACTGGTGCACCTTTGTTGAGAAACAAGTTACCACACACTGAATCGTACAAGTCTAGAATATTTAGTTTCCACGACTTGGAATGAACTGGATGTTAGTATAAGGAGTATTGAAAGTAAGGATATATTCAAGGGCAAAATTAAACAAAGAATGAAACTCCTCATACCTCATATTCCTAAGGGGACGTGAAAGTCCTTGGTTCTAAATTCTAATGGTCTCACAACACTGTACTTTTATTTATCACCTGCGTGCTTATAAATGGGATTTGGCTGAGATGTTCTGTGCCTAACCTGAGTAGACTTTGAAGTGGTTTCTGTATAACTGTATAAATTTTATCATATGTGTACATTCACTTACTTGTGATGATACCTCATTATTAATTGAACGCTCATGTGTAGTAAATTGATTAATCTTTATATAACAAATTGCTAGACTTCAAAAGTATTGTAATGAGTTATATAAACTTATGTAATTCCAAACTCCAATGCCCTGTATCAAAGCTAGTGTATTGACAGGTATCACATATTTTCTCTTTACTCTCAATTTGTTTAAGTCCTGTATAGTTCATGTGAACTTTCAATACTCATTTATGAGATGAAATTGTCCTAAAATTGTAGCATCAGAATGGATTTCTCTTATTGTGAATTATAAATGATACTAATACACTAATTGCGTAAAATTCATGGATTGGCTAGAGTACGACAAAGTGTTATGCTTGATAACTAAATGGATTTTTGAAATTTAAATACATTATTGTGATTAATAGTCACGAATATTTACACTTGAAGAGTAGATTTTACATATTAATACTTTATCTAGTCATTAAATTAACCAGAAGTATTAATTGAATAACTTTGGGCAAATACTACATAGGAATAACTAGGTGGCCGACTCAAACTAGTGTAGGGGCTAGGGTTATACGGGGTTTATATGGCGGGTTCTGTTGGATGCTGTGTTGCGAGCTCCGTCCGAACCCTTCAGCCCGACGGCAGGTGGCAGCACCTGCCCCGGGCTTGGGGTATGGACAGAGGTCGCTATAGGCTTCCGCTCTGCGTGTGCGCGCAGGCTGGCTGCCTATATATAGCCGGCATCCGATAGGACTCGTCGGTCACTCTGGATCCACGCTTGGACAGAGGCCCTGCGATCGTATCGGCTACGAGCCTACTGACCCGCTCCGAACTCTATAGGGAGTTCGCATTGATATAGCTTTGCCTGTCTAGGTTCCTGAATAAACCTTTGATTCGCAACCTGTACACTTGATCCGAACTGTGTCTACTTTGGTTCTTTACTTAATAATATATCAGTATCAGTTTATTACACTGGTGCCGTGACCAGTTCTGAGTGAAAACACAGGTTAGCCTGTGCAAGGCACAGACCACGTACTCTGGACGGAGTACGGAGGTCTCCTGATGAAGCGGAAGCTTCATCCCCGAAGGGGACACCTGCCATAGAGGAGGCAGAAACCCCAACAAAGGGTGTGAATGTTCTTCAGGGAGCAGCTGCACCACCGAGAGTGGAGGAAACTCCAAGGCCACGAGGGCCCGAGATAATGAGTCGCTCATTAGAAGAGATGAACCTGTCAATGTTTAACATTGGCGGATCCCGTGAAGCGGCTCCTACACCTCGGATGTATGGCAATCCGGAGGAAGGTCGTTTTGATGACTACAGAGAAGCAAGGGTGCAGGAATGACTGGTGCAGAGAATTACTGACCATACAGAACAAATCTGTAGAATGGTCTGACAAATTGATGTATCTGGAGGGTGCGATATGCCACCGAAACTCCAAGATCAAGGAGAAAGACGCAAGGTTGTCAACTCTGCTGGAGGAGAATGAGAGACTGACGCAGTCCTTGAGCGTGGTCAGGTCCGAGTTCCATACTGCGAACACGGATCTGAACCAGATTTGCGAGGCCAGAGATCGAATGGCAAACGACGCTGAGGGTCTGCGGGTGGAAATCATCCAGGATACAGACACTCTGAAGGAAGCTCGCCGCAGTCTGGCCGCTGAATGCGAATTGTTGAGGACTAAGAAAACTGCAATGGTACTGATATATGATGATGGATTTCTATTTGGAATGGAAATGATACAACCTACTGCCAGCCAGCACCAGATTGAGAGGGATCCGGGTGACAGGATACACGAGGGGGGGGGGGGGTTAAGAAAGGGAAGGGAGATGAGTGAGGGGGCTTCGTCTTGGTGACCTGTAGCTTTTAACAACCATATTTCTGGGGTCTATAGATACAAAATCCATTTATAGGCCTATGCTCTAAAGTAAGGTATCTTATATGGTTGGAAAGAGAACATTAAATATGTCACCTTTTACAGAATGTATAGGTCTATCCTATGTGTGTAGGCCTACCAGATTTGAGGTCATGTTCACAACTGGGCTAGCTGCTGCTGGCCACACCACACACCTACCCCTACTCACTGAGTATACAGTGGAATATAATGTGGAAAATAGTCTTGAATTATCTCAATTCCGCTGGCTACTATTTATCAGAATATTACAGTATTGCAACAGTTCATGCTAAAGCTACACAGAGAAAAGAATTATAATCACGGTGACTCCCAAGTGGGAGTTTGACTCCCATGAGTAGATAAACAGTCCTGCTGATATTAGTGTGCATATAGTCTATGTTTAATATGACCAAGTATTGAAAATTATGCACCAGAAACCGCACATAGCTCCCTCTCTGAATGGAGTCAGGTACTGACTCCATCCAGAAAGAGAGTTATTATAAATTTGGACTATCTACGGATGGATATAGTAGTAATTTTGGAGGCAAAGCCATAAGGGAGTCACATAGCTCCCGTTCTACATGATGTCAAGCGCTGACTCCATTCAGAGAGAGAGCCTGAAAGAGTCATTGCTAATTTGGACTCTATTATGATTAACGTCAGTGGGTAGCATTAGTTATTGAGGCATTTTGGAGGCAAACCAGGATTAGCATAAGGAAGTCACATAGCTCCCATTCTAGAGGGAGTCAAGCACTGACTCCATTCGGAAAGAGAGTCAGAAAGAGAACCATTGCTAATTTGGACTCAATGTAATTAACATAGGTAGGTAGCAGTAATTTTAAGTGTGTGTACACCTTTTTCCTGTGATGTTACGTAAAATGCGTCGCAAGGTAACCAAAGGTACCACCACTTCAGTATACAAACAGACAACTCCCAGTAATGGACTATTGTGGGTATCTATATAACGGAGTAACCAATGTGCAGCATAAGTGTTTACAACTTGGCTGTCACTGTGCACACGTTGGCCATTGTAATTCTGCCCACAGGTGGCAGTGCCCGAGGACAGCGGGGCCATGTGCTATTCTCATGAAAAAGCGCTGCTCCAGCGTTTACACCTAATCCCAATTTCTCCAGACCCCGCTGCTGTTTTGCTCCCTCCCCGACACGAAATTCCTCCATTAACCTCTGCGTTGGAATGATCCTCTAGTACCAGGTGTCGACACCAGATGCCACCATTAGCATGTATGGGTTCGGCAAGACCCGTTCGGCAGGGGGCTACCGCACGCTTATAGCATATTATGAAGTCCGTGCCAGGTCAGGTCAGGCTGCCATATTGTTTCCTCAGAGATGCCCGCGCTTTTGGCAAGCCTATGGAAGGCCGGTGCAGACAAAAGTGTTTAGAAAAATTATTATTATTTAGGGAGTGCTGATTTTTTAACAACGGGGGGGGGGGGGGGTGGTGGATTTAGGGGGGGGGGGGAAAAATTTGGACCCCTTGACCGGGGGGGGGGTAAAAAATTTAGACTCCTCTTGGGGGGGGGTCAAAAAAATTCAACCTGTTTTGAGGGAAAAAGCCTGCGCGTTACTATGCTACAAAGGGGTGCGAACGCGCGCGATTTTCGGCCTGCGGGGGGGGGGGGGTGAAAAAAATTTGCGCACTCCGCGCAAAATCTCACCCCCCCCCCTGTTGTTAAAAAATGAGCACTCCCTTAGTATTTAAATCTCCCCGGGGGCAAATCGGACCCGACCCCTAACTCAGTTCTCAGCTATAAATTCCATATTTTTGTCAAATTGGCTCATATAATTAATAGAAATAACATGTTGTTGTTTTTTTTTATTCGAAGCTACATATGGTATTCCGGATTCCATAAGGGAGTGTTCATTATTTATGGCAGGTGGGGGGGTGAGCATTTGAGGGGGGGGGATTTTTTTTTTAGGGGTATTCAAAGGGGGGGGCCTTTTTTTTAAGGGGTATTCCTAAAAATGTCGCGAATTTAGTAGGCCTACATTGAAATGTCGCGAATTTTGTAACAGCCTGTGTTATATTTTACCAAATTACGTCAATATTTTCTAAAATTTTCTAAAATTTTCCTCAAACTCCCACTAAATTTCTCACTGCATCACTTTTGACACTCAGAATAGCCCACCGTTTTGTCAGTCTTCAAAAAAGTGCCGGCCTCATGTAAGCACTGAGGGTAAGGGAGCTTCCAATTTATAAGCACTGGGGCCCTTAAACTCAACGGTACGTAAGTCAAGTGTCTGAGGTTTGACTATTATCACTCACCAGCGAGTATCATGAGACGTTTACACTAAAACACCTTACAAATGGATGTATTTGTTGCAAGGTAGTAAATTGTAGGTAAAAAAGTGCCCAGGATTAAATGCATACATTTAGTAGACACCAACATCGTTTTTGCAATAAAGTTGAAAACGATCCAGGGTGAGAGGGGGGGGGGGGCGCTTTTTTTTCAACCTATTCCGAGGGGGGGGGCCTTTTTTTTTCAACCTATTCTGAGGGGGGGGGCCAATTATTTTTGACGTATTCAATTTGCCAAACGCTCACCCCCCCCCTGCCATAAATAATGAACACTCCCTAAAGATAAAACTGAAAGTATAAATCTTGATCTAATTTTGCAAAAAAATTCAACCTGTTTTGAGGGAAAAAGCCTGCGCGTTACTATGCTACAAAGGGGTGCGAACGCGCGCGATTTTCGGCCTGCGGGGGGGGGGGGTGAAAAAAATTTGCGCACTCCGCGCAAAATCCCAATTATTTTTGACGTATTCAATTTGCCAAACGCTCACCCCCCCCCTGCCATAAATAATGAACACTCCCTAAAGATAAAACTGAAAGTATAAATCTTGATCTAATTTTGCAAAAATCAGTTTATAAGCTTCTGAAAATTAAAAATGAGGTACATGTTAATGTTTTATGGCATAAACAATAATATTTTATAGCTAAAATATTGTGTAACATATTTGCAAAGTCATTGGAAAAAAATATTACCCTACAGTTATTTATTTTGGCAAAATAATCTTTAAAAGATCGGAGCAACAAAATAATGAAAAAAGATAATAATTCAAAATTAAGAAATTTTCAGGGTCCCTTTTGCCCCGCCCCAAAAATCCTTCTGCCCCGGGACTTTTAGCCCATGACCTTCGTAAGTCAAAATATGTTATGCTATCCCACTATGCTATTTATGATACTAGCACAATATCAATTATTTTCATGGATGGTATACTTCTATGCTTTGTTATGAGAAAATAAATGTGACCCCGGACAGGGGTGTGCGGGCCCATACGAGAGCCTGGTGACCCCAGTGAGGGGTGTGCGGGCCCATACGAGGGACTGCTGACCCCAGAGAGGGGTGTGCAAGCCTATACGAGGGCCAGGTGACCCCAGTGAGGGGTGTGCGGGCCCATACGAGGGCCTGGTGACCCCAGAGAGGGTTGTGCAAGCCCATACGAGGGCCTGGTGACCCCAGACAGCGGTGTGCGAGCCCATACGAGGACCTGGTGACCCCAGAAAAGGGTGTGCAAGCCCATACGAGAGCCTGGTGACCCCAGTGAGGGATTTGCTAGCCCATAGGAGGGACTGTTGACCCCAGAGAGGTGTGTGCAAGCCCATACAAGAGCCTGGTGACCCCAGTGAGGGATTAGCGAGCCCATACGAGGGACTGATGACCCCAGAGAGGGGTGTGCGAGCCCATACGAGGGCCTGGTGACTCAATCAATTGCTGCATGAGTTCATGGGAGGGCCTGGTGACCCGAGAGAGGGGTGTGCGAGCCTATACGAGGGCCTGTTGACCCCAGTGAGGGCTGTACGAGCCTATATGAGGGCCTGGTGACCCCAGCGAGGGCAGTACAAGCCCATTCGAGCGGTGAGGTACTTGATGTACATCTGGACGTTAAACAAATCAATCAATCACCCCCGGGAGGGGTGTACGAGCCCAGATGGAGAACTAGAGACCCGAGGGAGGGCTGTGTGAGCCCATATCAGGGGCAACGAGGGGTGTCTGAACGCAGACATGCTGATGGGGTGATTGAATCAGCCCATACATCCATTGAGGGTAGTGCGAGGCCAAACGAGGGGTCAGGTAGCTAAGAATTGGGTAATCAAGGCCAAACAGCAGGTCAGATATCTAAGAATTGAGTAAGCAAAGCCAAACAAGGGGTCAGATAGCTACGAATTGGGTAAGAGAGGCCAAACGAGAGGTCAGATAGCTAAAAATGGGGTTGGAGAGGCCAAATGAAAGGTCAGATAGCTAAATATGGAGTGGCCGATGCCAAACGAAGGGTCAGGGAGCTAAAAAAGGGTGGGCAAGCCCAAAGAGGAGTCAGATAGCTAAGAATTGGCTAAGAGGCCAAATGAGGCTAAAAATGGGGTGGGTGAGGCCAACAGAGGGGTCAGATAGCTAAGAAGTGAGTAAGAAAGGCCAAACAATGCCATGGCATAATTTCTTATATTGTTGTCCAGAATTGAGTGCCTCGCTTACCCCATTTTTAGCCACCTGACCCTTCATTTGGCCTTTCCCACTCCATATTTTGCTATCTGACCTTTCGTTTGACCTCGCCAGCCCCATTTTTAGCTATCTGACCTCTCGTTTTGCCTCTCTTACCCAATTTGTAGCTATCTGACCCCTTATTGGGCTTAATTGCTTACTCAATTCTTAGATATTTGACCCACTGTTTGGCCTCGATTACCCATTTCTAGCTATCTGACCTCTTGTTTGGCCTCTCTTTCCCAATTCTTAGCTACCTACCCCTCACCCACCCCATTTTTAGCTACCTGACCCCTCGTTTGGCCTCACCTATCCCATTTTTAACTACCTGACCCCTCGTTTGGCCTTTCTTACCCAATTCTTAGCTATCTGACCCATGGTTTGGCCTCGCTTACTCAATTCTTAGTTATCTAACCCTTGTTTGGCATCACTTACCCCATTCCTAGCTATCTGACCTCTCCTTTGGCCTCTCTTACCCAATTCTTATCTATCTGACCCCTTGTTTGGCCTCGCACTACCCTCAGTGGATGTATGGGTTCAGACATCCCTCGTTGCCCCTGGGGTCTCCAGTTCTCCATCTGGGGTCATACACATCTCCCTGGTGTGATTGATTGATTTGTTTAACGTCCAGATGTACATCAAGTACCTCACCACTCTGATGGGCTTGTACAGCCCTTGATGTGGTCACCAGGCCCTCGTATAGGCTTGTAGAGCCCTCTCTGGGGTCACCAGGTAAGGATTATGGGCTCGCACACCTCTCACTGGGCTCACCAGGGTCTTGTATGGGCCCGCACACCCCTCTCTGGGGTCACCAGGTCCTTGTATGGGCCCGCACACCCCTCTCTGGGGTCACCAGGTAAGGATTATGGGCTCGCACACCTCTCTCTGGGGTCACCTGGCCCTCGTATGAGCTCGCTAATCCCTCACTTGGGTCACCAGGCCCTTCTTTGGGCCCGCACACCCCTCACTGGGGTCAACAGTCCCTCGTATGGGCTAGCAAATCCCTCTCTGGGGTCACCAGGTCCTCGTATGGGCTCGCACAACCCTGTCTGGGGTCACCAGGTCCTCGTATGGGCTTGCACACCCCTCTCTAGGGTCACCAGGCCCTCGTATGGGCCCGCACAACCCTCTCTGGGGTCACCAGGTCCTTGTATGGGCCCGCACACCCCTCACTGGCGTCACCAGACCCTCATATGGGCCCGCACACCCCTCTCTGGGGTCACCAGGCCCTTGTATGGGCCCGCACAACCCTGTCTGGGGTCACCAGTCCCTAGTATGGGCCTGCACACCCCTGTCTTGGGTGACCAGGTCCTCGTATGGGCTTGCACAACCCTCTCTTGGGTCACCAGGCCCTCATATGGGCTCGCAAATCCCTCACTGGGGTCACCATGCAGGCTCTCGTATGGGCTTGCACACCCTTTTCTGGGGTCACCAGGTCCTCGTATGGGCTCGCACACCCCTGTCTGGGGTCACCAGGTCCTCGTATGGGCTGGCACACCTCTCACTGGGGTCACCAGGCCCTTATATGGACTCGCACACCCCTCACTGGGGTCACCAGGCTATTGTATGGGCTCGCACACCTCTCTCTGGGGTGACCAGGCCCTCGTATGGGCTTGCACAGCCATCACTTGGGTCACATAGGGTAGCGACGTGGATCGATCTGCAGTCGTTTGCTCTGGAGACTACATGAGTCGGACACATACCCTGAGACGGACAGTGAAATTTGAGGGTATTCATGTGAAATAGGACTTCTAGTGTTTTTTTTAGAAGAATGACATTTAAACTTTACCATTATTCACAAATAAAGATCTTAGAATGCTTGAATAACCACAAAATCAAGTGTCCGTCTCAAGGTGTCCGACTTAAGATGAAGCTACCCTAATTGTGGTGTAAGAAATATCTAGGACCAAAATGTGTACTCCATATATGTGAACTGATAATTAAATTAATTAAAAAGCGTAGTGGATACCTGAAAATCGTACTAACTCGTACTCAAAATGCAAAATCGTATTCTGCCTCAAAATGAGGCCAAAAAGCGTACTAATACGCTAAAAGCGTACTACTTGGCAGCCCTGGGTATGGCTCATACAACAGTTTTATTTTTTATGAAATACAAGATCTCCTATGCTTTAGCACTGAAGGGCCGTATTCAATGCCCCCCATTGAATACAATGTGGCCGTATTCAATGGGCTAGGAAAAGATTGTTTTTCTTGATAATTATGGCCTCATATAAAAAATAAACACAAATGCCAACTATATTGACACCATCTCTGATGTATTTCACTCATGGGGGCTGGGGCATATCCCACTCAGCCTGCGGCTTCGTGGGATATGGCCCCAGCCCCCACTCGTAAAATACAACAGAGAAGGTATCAATGGGCGTTGGCATTTGTCTATTTATTTTTTTATGAAATACAGCAGTCCCATTGACTTAACCAAAGAATGCCGTATTGCACACCCCCCGTGAAATAACCCATGGCCGTATTTCACGGCCCTGTGACGTCATCAAAACGGCGCTTTGTTTACATTTGAATGGCGTAGAAAGAAGCCAATTTAGCCTTTTTAGGCTCCCCCTACCATAATTTTGGTATTTTTAATCGAAAAAGATAAAAAATAAACACAAAGGCACACTTGTTTTAGTCTGTTGTAGGGTTATTTCACTTGTTGAAGAGGGGGCCGCATTTCACTCGGCCTATGGCCTCGTGAAATACGGCCCCCCTTCAACTCGTGAAATAACCCTGTCAACAGACTAAAACTCGTGAACCTTTGTCTATATACTGACGAGCCTATCACTTCTTTGTTACTTGATATTCTAGTACCATGTATATCGTATACTTTGTTCGTTATTACTTAACATCAATTGTGAGGTATAGGCCTATAATAGTGACACATGGGCACTTACTACAACGAAATAGACGTCAAACTATGTACAAAACTTCAAGTAATAAAGATTAAAGGGGCAGGAAGCTCCGAGTTTAAAAAAAAAAAAAAAGGCACAATGTCGCACCGGCCTTCCATAGTGCGGGTATGGGGCTACAACCAGGCGCCTCAGTAGCCCGGCCCCCTCCCCCCCCCCCCCCCACCCTCAACGGGAGGATGAACTAGGTCGCAATGGCGGGTCGCTGCGCGACCCGCCATTGTGACCCAGTGACCCTTTGAGTATATTTGTGTCCCTGCGCGCAGACTACTCCTGCCCATCTCGTCTTCGATGGGTTCGGATGATCTAGAATTGTTTTGGAAACTCAATAAAGAGTTGCTGTCGGGCCTAAAGCATGGGACACTTTTCCTGTGGTCTTTCAGTTTCCAGATAAGGATGTGAGAACCTGAGACCTCCTGAAGGCCATGACTTCCAGGGCTCTGCTCTGCACTCTGACTGCCACCGTGCACATGTTGGCCGTTGTAATTCTGCCTCCAGGTGGCAGTGTCCGAGGACAGCGGGGCCATGTGCTATTCTCACGACAAGCGCTGCTCCACCGTTTTGGCTGCCGTATTGCAATTTCCACCTAATCCCCATTTCTCCAGACCCCGCTGCTGTTTTGCTCCCTCTCACGACACCAAATTCCTCTGTTAACCTCTGCGTCATGTTTGAAGATTGTCTTTTCAGACCTAGATTATAACATGAGGTGTTTCCTCAATGCATGTTTGGGTTTTGATGATCTAGAAGTGTTTTGGAGACTCAATAAAGAGTTTCTGTCGGGCCTAGAGCATGGGACACCTTTCCTGTGGTCTTTCAGTTTCCAGATAAGGATGTGAGAACCAGAGAGCTCCTGAAGGGCACTCTGGCTGCCACCGTGCACACGTTGCTTCATCACAAAAAATTGATTCAGCTCCAAAGTTGAATCTTAATATAGGCACCAAAAAAGAAGTTAAATCTCATAAATACCTTGGTGCCACTTTAGACAGTGAGCTAACTCATTCTGAATTTGCTGATGATATTGATAGGAAGATAACCAACAGCATTTTTAAACTTGCTAATCTTAGGTATTTGATGGATGAATATACAGCAATTGTCATATATAAACAAACTATCCTGCCATTTGCAGACTACTGTTCATTTATATTAGATTCTGCAAGCAAGAAAACTGTAATTAATAGGATACAAATTTTACAAAACCAGGCTTTGAGAATTTGAGGTTTGAGGTGTAAAATGAGGGATGAGACTGTTGATGGGTTACACTTCAGATGTAAGGTTCCCAAGCTTGAAAATAGAAGGAAGGAGTTGTTAACTCACTCATGTTTAGAAAATCTAAGAAAATGCAAAGTACTCATTCAGTTGTCAATACCAGAAGTGCAGATGAATTTAATTTTCCACTAAAGAGACCAAGATCTGGTTTTTATGCTAAATCTCCATATTACAGAGGTGTTCTATTATGGGATAGATTAGATGGTGAGACGCAATATTTGCTGAAAAAAGAAACATTTAAAACAAGAGTCAAATCCCATTTCCTCACAAATATGATAGGAAAGAAAAAGCTGTATGTAAACAGTAGAGAATATATTAACAGGCTAAGAAGAATCAGAGCTAGGAATGATATTCTTGTAAATGGTGAAGATTGATTGTTATACTGATAATTGTTTATACAGTCAACTCTCTGCTAATGACCACCCCTCTATAACGACCACCTCATCATTGCGACCAGTTTTCCCTTTGTTTTAATGTATAAAACTTCCTCTAATGCGACCACCCCACCCTCCGACCACTAAAATTCCAGTCCCAAAGAAGGGTTTTCTCCCTCTTTCAGCGTTTAGATAGTAATGCGACCAATGTGGCCAAGAGTGCAACTGGCCAGGGGTCGGAGACCAGAGAGCCAGAACCCCCCCCCCCCTCTTAAATCAGATGGTTAGAAGACCCACCCCCCTCCCACCCCACCCGACTAGTGGTCGCACATCAGAGGGTCAGAAGCCCTCCCCCTCGCCCTCTATCACCCACCTGACCAGTGGTCGCACATCAGAGGAAAGGTACATCAAAGGGAGGGCCAGAAGCCCTCTCCCCGCCCTCACACCTGACTAGTGGTCGCACATCAGAGGAATAGCACATCAGAAGGCCGGAAGCCCTCACTCATCCACCTGACCAGTATAGTCGCACATGAGAAGAAAGGACAGAACTCCACCACCACTCACTCACCTGACTAGTGGTCGCACATCAAAGGAAAGTACAGACACCCCCCCCCCCCCCTCCGCCCTCACTCATCCACCTGACCAGTAGACGCACATCAGTGTAACGTCAGGCGAGTCCGTATGTAGGTCGGGAAGTAATTTTATTATATACAACAGGTGGCGCTACTTGCACGGAGCAGCGTCTACTTGGTTTGCCGCCACAACTGTGAGCGGTAACGTGACATCCCCCTTTTTCAATACAAGTGTGAAACAATATGCATTTTGAATTACTAAACTTAATGTTGACTCAGTCCTTTGAGTATAATTGTAATATGTATATGTATACCATAAATATATGTTAAACACAATATGATAGTCAAAGTCTATCCATAAAGTCCTTGTTGGTAATGTCTAAGTCTTTTGTTTAGGATGTACCTTGAAAGGCCTCAATATATAGGCCTATGTAGTATAAGAAACATTATATTATATTTCAGTCCTTTTCTCTTTTCAATCCTTGTTGGTAGCATGTGAGTCTTTGTTCTGAATGTAATTAGAACTGTTCTAGTTCATTTATATATGTATATTGATAAACATGTTAAACACAATATAATATTTCAGTCGCTCCTGTAAGTCTTTGGTGACTGCATATACAGTCTCTTGATTAGAACACACCTAGTTCTTGGCTGGTATTTAGCATTAAACACATGGTAAACACATTCTAGATATAATACACATACATTGGAGGTATTTCTCCCTTTTGTACAACAAAAAAAAATAATAATAATTTTTCATCACTGTTAATATCAACCACAATATAACTTTTCAGTCTCTTGAATATATGTTAATACATGTGGGCTATAGATATAGGCCTATATAAAACAAAATGTAATAGTTCAGTCTTTTACATCTTCATGGTAGCGTCTGAGTACTGTAAGTCTCTTGTTTGAACAGCTTGGCACTCTTGGTATTGACTTACTACCTATGATCTCCAGTCTGCAATCACCTTTATGGACAGTTAATAGTCACTAAGCCTAGGGCTTCAGCCATAGGCAGCCCACACACAGCTGGACCTGGAACATTGACGATGTAGAAGTTGTGTTTGGCCCATTCTGTGTCCGTGTATCTGCTTGGGAGAGTTATCACACCAAAACACTTAATACCCATACCATTGTATGCTGTTAACTTGGCATTCCTGGCACTGGCAACCTTGTTTAGATCTGGCATTCCTCTGTTGTCCATCATCTCAGGCATCATTTTCCGAAACACCCTAAGCGGCATTGTGTTACCCATCGCACCAGTGTCTATCTTCATGTTGAGTATGTGTCTCTTATTATCACTCTTGTTGGGCGGTTGTATGCCTATCTCGGCAAATACCTCCGTGCGACGCTTACTCTTCCCTGTGTTCCCTGGAACATCAACCGTAAGAGTGCTGTACACTATGGTCTCAAACCCATCTTCTGAGTCACAACTGCCTTCTTCATTTGTGTTGATGTTGTGTATACGACTTTTATGTCCATCCTTATGACCCCGCTCTTGGGATCTGTGATCATCTTCCTCTCTGGCATTTGATGATGCCTGTCTTCTGTTCTGACACACATTGCCCCAGTACCCAATGATCCCACAGTTGTAGCACTCAGAATTATAGGCTGGACAACTGTAATCATCTCGGTCATGATCTCTGCCACACCTATGGCACTTGCTGCGTCTTCTGCCCGTTGGGCGTTGTTGTTGATCGTGTTGCCTGTTGCGTTGTTGTTGGCCTCGTTGACCACGGTTGCCATGGCCTCGTTGACCACGGTTGTCATGTCGGACAGCATCTACTGTCTCTGTCATTGGGGTAGTCTCTTTCCCCTTGCGACCATCTATGTGGATTATAGTGTTCTCTGTTGTCTCCTGATCCCGTCCTTCTTCGAGAACGGCCTCTATTTTTACATCAGGATCCTGGCGAAGGAGCCACTTACGGAACTCAGATATCGGTGTGCTTGCCAATAGCTGCTCGATAAACCTCTCCTTCTCCTCATCCGGAGTAAACCCACACTTTACAGATATACCCCTGTAGCGAGTGTAAAATGTGTCCAGAGTCTCACCCTCCTTCTGATACAGGAAGTGAAGGTCGAGTCGAGCTGCTCTGAAGTTTGGCTCAGTTATCTTGAGACGTTCCTCAAACTTTGCATAGATCTCTTTTGGATCCTTTTTTTGTGCTTCTGTGAGATTAAATGAATTGTAGATTTTTTAGACCTTCGTCATCAAGAGCTTGAAGCATATGGCTCACTCTCACCAAATCAGTGCAACTAAAAAAGTGACGTACATGATCGGTGGACGTACATGATCGGCGGACGTACATGATCGGCAGAGTCCAGAATCCGTCTTTTACCCCCTGCACTACGATGTTAAACTCTCCCAACCATACCTACAGGCTGTAATGTATCTTTGGGGAGTTTATTAGAAAAAAAAACCTCCCAAAATATTTATAGGGGCCGGAGGGGGGGGGGCTCAATGTGTAACCGATCATGTACGTCACATGACGTACATGACCGGCTGGGAATGTCATGTAAAATTTCTTATTACCCCACTGCTGCACATGTTTCTGATAATACATGTTAAGACTTACATCGTATGTACACCTTGCTATGATTGATTTATGTTTTAAATATGGTCAGAAAAGGTAATTAAAGCAGTCAATAAATAACGGCCGATCATGTACGTCACATGACGTACATGATCGGGATTGAAATGTCAATTAAAATTATCTTAATAGTCGCATCTAGACATTTCTAACATATTACATGTCAAGACACACATCATATGTACACCCTGGTAAGGTTTATTTATGTTTTGTCATGGTAGGAAAGGGTAAGGCAGCCAATAAATCACCGATCATGTACGTCATCGATCATGTACGTCACATGACGTACATGATCGGTATTGAAATGTTAATTAAAACTATCTTAATAGTCGCATCTAGACATTTCTAACATAGAACATGTCAAGACACACACTATATGCACACCTTGGTAAGATATATTTATGTTTTAACATGGTCAGAAAGGGTAGGGCAGTCAATAACTCCCGATCATGTACGTCACCGATCATGTACGTCACCGATCATGTACGTCACCGATCATGTACGTCCGCCGATCATGTACGTCCGCCGATCATGTACGTCCAAATAATAGTTGCATCGATCTGGTGAGAGTGAGCCATATATGGCACCAGGGCCGCACCTGTTTTGCCTGACGTAAGTGTGAAATATCCCATCCGTTGCTTCCACAACTCATACTGTTCTGTCTTATCACCAATACCTGCAAACTCCATGGTGGGGACATTTTTAATTTTGGCTGCCATATTTATTTTGCATCTTCAAACTTGTAGGTATCCTTGTATAGCTTTTAGGCCTATTCACTACAGTTAGCCCTCTGCCAGAAGACTATCACTTTATTTTTATTTTAGGAAAGCACACTTTTGGTATGGACACTTTTTGTTTGGGATTTCACCTTCTTAGGCTAAGTCTTAGGGCCTATATAATTTTACACACTGTCACTTTTGGAGAGGCACTGTTGGTGGTTCCCTGTTGTTAAACTTTCCTTTATGTTTTTGTTGACACCTATTTTTTATTATTACTTTTTAGATGTCTGATGTTGTGACTTCCCTGTTATTTTATGGACCTGGTGGATGTAGCCTACTGTAGGTATGGCTCATTCCTTATATTATCGCTCACACTGACGGTCATCAATTTGATAAGATTCTGCTTGTTCACAATGTTTATGCACAGAATTCCTTATCCTATAACTTCTACAGGGTCTTATCTTCAAAATCGCTACCATGCCATGTCTTTAAACTCATATTTGGGCTTGCATTTGAAGAAATCCCACTGCTGCCTACCATGTAACGTCAGGCGAGTCCGTATGTAGGTCGGGAAGTAATTTTATTAAATACAGTCTCTTATAGTATCTCGATGGGACACGTGACTAGATCGTATGGTCGGCGACAAACAGACAGACATCGCACCATGTGCCGTTCATCAGGCGCACACCGCGGCCGTTCATGACTCTGTGTGCCTTATTTGGGCATGGGGCGAGACTATGGTCAGTCACACATGAGGGTGAGACTGAGCGGTCAGTGTAGTGTGCCTTATTTGGGCATGGGGCTGGACTATGGCCAGTCACAAATGAGCGTGAGACTGAGGAGTAGAGGAAACGGTAGCGATGTCACTCGCCAGAGGCCGAAGGCCTCTGGTTATATACAACAGGTGGCGCTACTTGCACGGAGCAGCGTCTACTTGGTTTGCCGCCATAACTGTGAGCGGTAACGTGACAATCAGAGGAAAGGACAGACCCCCGCCCCCACCCCCTCCGCCACCACTCACTCACCTGACTAGTGGTCGCACTACAGAGGAAAAGACAGAACCCCCCCCCCCTCCCTCTCCTACCCCCTTCGCCACCACTCACTCACCTGACTATAGTGGGGTGCAGAGGGTCCCCCCGCTCCCTCAGGTCGGAAAGTCGTCGAAATTAAGGCTCCAAGGTCACAAAGTCACTCTTTAGACCATTTTCACTGTAGCCAAATTTGCCCAAAAGTCGCCAGGTCGCTTTAATGACTTTAATTAAGGTACCAGGTCGCTAGGTTGCCTGGAAAACAGCCCAGCTCGCCAGGTCGCTTTTGACCCATCTGGAGTCACTATAGTGGTCGCACATCAGAGTGAGGGCCACCCTACCATAGTTTCAAAACAGCTTTAGCCCAAACTCCCCTCACTGCGACCACCTCGCCATTGCGACCACTTTTAGATAGTCCCAAGGGTGGTCGCAATAGAGGGAGTTGACTGTACCCTGTTGACTTTCTACATTGATGGCAATCAAGCTTGAGTTCAGTGGACTACTTGAAAAGACTTTTTTTTCACATTTGAATGCCTACAATGTATGATCAACTAACTGACAGCTGATTGGTTCAGTGGACTGACAGCTTATTCTATTTCATTTCAATTCTAACCAATATTTCCTCACATTCAGTTTAATTACATATTTGTGGTAAATTCATAATTGTCTGCTTCGGTGGGGCTCCTATAATGTTGTATGTGGTACACGGAATTTAGGCACCCGGTCTTTAGGCACCCTGCCTTTAGGCCCCCCTGACCGCAGGCACCCTGCCCTTAGGCCCTCCGGATTTCAGGCCCCCGGCCTTTTGGCACCCTGGCCATAGGCCAAACCTACCATATGTCCACAAGCCTGTCATACGTCCACAAGCCTGTCATACGTCCACAACCTTTCATATGTCCATTTCAGTGTCTCTAACAAATGATTGACCACCCCTCCTCACGTCCACTACCATCTCCTCACGTCCACTACTACTTCCTAACGTCTACCACCACTTCCTCACGTCCACTACCATCTCCTCACGTCCACCACCACTTCCTCACGTCCACTACCATCTCCTCACGTCCACTACCACTTCCTCACATCCACCACCACTTCCTCACGTCCACTACCATCTCCTCACGTCTTCTACCATCTCCTCACGTACACTACTACTTCCTCACGTCCATTACCATCTCCTCACGTCCACTACTACTTCCTCACGTCCACTACCATCTCCTCACATCCAACCCCCTCCCTCACATCCAACCCCCTCCCTCACGTCCAACATCTTCTCCTCACGTCTAGTACCACTTCCTCACGTCCACTACCTTCCTCTCACGTCCAGTACCACTTCCTCACGTCCACTACCTTCCCCTCAGGTCCACTACCTTCCCCTCACGTCCACTACCTCCACCTCACGCCCACTACCTCCATCTCACGTCCACTACCGCTCCTCACGTCCACTACCTGCTCCTCACGTCCACTACCTCCTCCTCACATCCACTACCTGCACCTCACGTCCACTACCTCCACCTCACGTCCACTACCTCCACCTCACGCCCACTACCTCCATCTCACGTCCACTACCGCTCCTCACGTCCACTACCTGCTCCTCACGTCCACTACCTCCTCCTCACATCCACTACCTGCACCTCACGTCCACTACCTCCACCTCACGTCCACTACCTCCACCTCACGTCCACTACAGGTCTGCTCCTCACGTCCACTACCTGCTCCTCATGTCCCCTACCTCACCCTCACGTCCACATCCTTCACTCACGTCCAACTGCAGCTGACCGATTACTGCGGCCACTGTAGTCCCCAGGACTATGCGCCGCTGCCAGGTAATTTACGCATCTGCCACGGGCGTCCTCGCGCCTACGCCCCCCATCCCGTCCCCCCCCCTCTGGTTACCCCCTGCCCCCCCCCCCTTGCACCCTCTGCCCTTCTGATATCCTGCAAGGCTGCATGTGGCCCTACCATGTTTATAGTCCCCAGAACTATGTATATAGTCCCCAGGACTACAATTGTAGTCCCCAGGACTACGGTGGTAGTCCACAGGACTATGATTGTTGCCCCCAGGACTAAAACTTAGTATAGAGCTGCTTACTGTCCCCTTTTCATATCATAAAGGGCCCATGCCTCTGCTTCAGAATGTTATCTAAAAGTTCTGAACAATATTGGTGCATAGTCCTGGGGACTAAATCTGTAGTCCCCAGGACTGCAGGAGAAGTCCTTAGGACTACAGAGGAAGTCCCTAGGACTACAGGTATTAAACTTGTAGTCCTGGGGACTTCCCCTGTGGTCCCCAGGACTACAGATGAGGTCCTTAAGACTACAGGTATTAAACTTGTAGTCCTAGGGACTTCCTCTGTAGTCCCTAGGACTACAGAGGAGGTCCTTAGGACTACAAGTATTAAATGTGTAGTCCTGGGGACTAATAAAATGGTAGTCCTGGGGACTAGAGGGATAGTGCTGGGGACTACTACAACACGCTGCATAGTCCTAAGGACTAGAGAAACAGGCCTACATAGTCCTGGGGACTACAGACATAGTCCTGGGGACTACCAACCCCAATCTCTAGTCCCTAGGACTATGCCTCTATGGTCCCTAGCACTATGTAGGCCTGTCCCATCTACCTCTCTGTTAGTAGCAGTTTTGTGAAGTCTCTAGGACTATGTGGGTAGTCCCCAGGACTACGACAGTAGTCCTCAGGACTACACTTATAGTCCTCAGGACTACACCTGTAGTCCTCAGGACTGTGCAGCCCATACATTCAAATATTTGGAAGGACTGCAGAATGGTTTATTAATTATCCCAGTTTACGGAATAATAGTCCCGGGGACTAGATTTATAGTCCCTAGGACTAGATGTATAGTCCCTAGGACTACACATGTAGTCCCCAGGACTATAAATCTAGTCCCCGGGACTATGCTGTAGCTTGCAGTATATGTTAATCCTGAGCACCCCCTCCCCCCCCCCCCCCCCCCCCACCCCCTCAAAGACCCCCCCCCCCCCCCCCTGGCGCCACCTGTTCCGCGCGGCAGATAAAGGACGCGTAGAGGACGCAGGGAGGCGCACGCGGCAACGTCGTAGTCCTCGGGACTACAGTGGCCGCAGCAATCGGTCAGCTGCCGTCCAACCCTCTCTGTCATGGTGTCACAGTACAAATTTGCCCCCAGAATGTTGCAGTCGTAAATAGTGCCAATGAAAAACGGTACTAGTGTGTATATAATCAGTGGTAGGAGGCCTTAAATTTGTCACAGCATCATGATCTGCGGCCCAAATTGTTCCCAAAGGCCTTGGTAAAATAACAAACAAACTTGGTTGTTGCCATGGTAACCCTGGGTGGTGCTTGGAGGGGTCAAAGGTCAAGGTCAAAGGTCGCTGGGCGCTTGTAAAATTTCTCCAGTTTGGGTAAGTCTGTTTCCATGGCAACTAGCGCAAAATTTGAACACACTTTTTTATGCGGGATGCAAATTTAAAAAATCTGATATGTCTTAAGCTTTAATTTACGGGGTCATTCATCACTGCACACTCAAAAGAACCCAACTTTTTGCCCGTCTGAAGGAGAAAAATAGGGTCAGAACCAGAAATGTTGTCGGCTATTTGTACTGTGACACCTCATGTCCAACCCCCTCTCTCATGTCAAACCCCCTTACATCCAACCCACTCACGTCCAACCTTGTTATATTATTGGGAATTGAGATGATAAAACTATCCACCTCATAGACACTGCCAGCTTGGAGGTGCAGAGAGGTAAGAGGGTTGGACGTGAGGGGGGTGGGACGTGAGGGGGAGGGTTGGACGTGAGGGGGGTTGGAAGTAAGGGAGGGGTTGGATGTGAGGGAAGGGGGTTGGACGTGAGGGAGGGGGATTGGATGTGAGGGAGGGGTTGGACGTGAGGGAAGGGGGTTGGATGTGAGGGGAGGGGTTGGACGTGAGGGAAGGGGGTTGGATGTGAGGGGAGGGGGTTGGATGTGAGGGAGGTGTTGGATGTGAGGGAGGGGTTGGACGTGAGGGAGGGGTTGGACGTGAGGGAGGGGTTGGACGTGAGGTAGGGGGGTTGGATGTGAGGGGAGGGGTTGGACATGAGGGAAGGGGGTTGGATGTGAGGGGAGGGGGTTGGACGTGAGGGAGGGGGATTGGATGTGAGGGAGGGGTTGGACGTGAGGGAAGGGGATTGGATGTGAGGGGAGGGGTTGGATGTGAGGGAGGTGTTGGATGTGAGGGAGGGGTTGGACGTGAGGGAGGGGTTGGACGTGAGGGAGGGGTTGGATGTGAGGGAGGGGGGTTGGATGTGAGGGGAGGGGGTTGGACGTGAGGGAAGGGGGTTGGACGTGAGGGGAGGGGGTTGGATGTGAGGGAGGGGGATTGGGTGTCAGGGAGGGGTTGGACGTGAGGGAAGGGGGTTGGATGTGAGGGGAGGGGGTTGGATGTGAGGGAGGTGTTGGATGTGAGGGAATGGGGTCGGACGTGAGGGAAGGGGGTTGGATGTGAGGGAGGGGTTGGACGTGAGGGAATGGGGTTGGACATATGATTTGTAAGAGATAGTGTTGGACGTGATGAATTTGAATGAGATAATGGGGTCTGGACGTATGAAATGGACGTGAGATTTGTGCCTACAGTCCGGGGGCCTGTGGTCAGGGTATTGTATTGTATTGTAATTTCATTTATTTATCCTGGCAGAATGTTGGCCTAGAAGACCGTATTATACATACACCAGCATTTCCGATGGGCGGAGGTAATAAGGGCAATTAAGCCCTTTTAATATTGAAAAGATAGCAAGGAAACACTCATTTAGGAGTGTGTCCCTACTATGTATACCCTACCTAGTCGTTTTTTATAAAGAGTTTATTAGGATTTTTTACTTCTAATGGCATTTTGCCATGACTAAGTTAGTACACATGTGTTCTAACGTAGGATTTCTCCTTAGAAAAGAAGAAAAGAGGGATAGGACCCAAGTTAGGTAATAACCTGGGTAGAGTAAGAGAAATATACAGTATCATAGGTTTCATGAATTATCATATATCTCCAGTTAAAGTTGACTGGAGATAAAATTAAATACCCTATATATGTGGATGTGTCTCATAAGATACACACACCCATATATGGGTATATGTATGCAAGGGCTAAATTAATTTGTAAGTATTATATCTATACTTCAGGTGGAGTGTGCTGGGGGGGTGCGCGCAAAAGGAATCATATGTCCAGGGGGGGGGGGGGGGGTACTCAACGCTGTAGCCTTGGGATATCAGGAAAGGCCATAATCTTCGTTCCACTGCCGGAATTGATTTTCCTCTTGAATAGCTCTTGTTTCTATCTCAAAAGAGTTCCATCTTGTTGCAAGCCTGTACTCTAAGCTTTTCCTGTATACAGGATTTAATGACCTGGTGACCTTTAATAACCTTTCATCATGAGCTCGTGTTCTAATGGGTCTCCTGTCAATGAGATTAATGTTTAGTGATTGGATGAATGATTTATGAGATAAGTGATATTGTCTTCTATCTTCCATATAATTTAGTTTGGCAACCTTAAGGAGTTTTTCTGTATTTATTGTCCCTCTATGGCTAAGTGCTGTCCTAAAGGCTTTGTTAATGGCAGTTTGAATCTTAGAAATATGAGTTTTGTTGGCAGTCATATAGATGATGTCCCCATAATCTGTTACAGGGAGAATCATTGTTTTAAGGACATCAACTGCTGCTTTCTCTGTCATATTCTTCCTTGAATGCCTGAACAAATATGTCTTATAATCTCCATTTTTCTCAAGGATATCAATATGTCTGTTGAAGTTTAGCTTATTATCTAGCGTCATTCCAAGGTATTTGTATGTAGGGGCAAAGTCTACTAAGTCACCATTAATTACAAGGGTTGGTTTGATCCAGGTATTGTCTAGAGTTTTGGTCGAAAAGTTCATGGCTTTTGTTTTCTTGGTATTTAAGGAGAGTTTATTGTCTAGACACCATTTTGATATTTTTTCTAGGTCCAGATTTATTTTTCTTTCTGTGGTATTGTCTGAGGGGGAGTGTCTGATGTATATTACAGTATCGTCAGCATAGTGTTGACAGTCTAAGTAATCTAAGGAAAAGTTCATGTCATTAATATAAAGTAGAAATAGTAGGGGTCCTAATACAGATCCTTGGGGAACGCCACATGTTAGTATACATTCATTTGAAATAATACCATTTGCCTTGGTTGACTGTTTTCTATTGGTTAAAAAGTCAGTGATCAGTGCTATTGCACTTTGATCAAATCCCATTTTTTCAGTCTTTTTTGCTAAAATTTTGTGGTCTAAAGTATCAAATGCCTTTTTGAAGTCTAAAAATATGGCTGTTGTACATTGGTCTACATTTAGTCCTTGGTATATCCTATTTGTTAATTTAGTGAGACTATCTAATGTGCTTCTATTTGGCCTAAATCCGTCTTGGTTTTCATTTAAAAGATTTTCATGATTAAGGTAAGTTATAATTTGTTTGTGAATTATTTTTTCTGTTATTTTAGATGGTAGGGGCAATATGGATATTGGTCGGAGATTGCTAACATTTGAGGCATCACCTCCCTTAGGGAGGGGAGAGACAAGAGCCATTTTCCATTTGTTTGGAAATGTACAGGATTTAATGACTAAGTTAACTATATGTGTAACCAGGTAAGGGACTGCTAACATAGCATCTTTAAGTGCCCTGGTTGAAATGTGTTCAACTCCTGATGATTTGTCTACTTTAAGTTTTTTGATTAATGGAATTATTTCTTCTGGGGTGCTAACTTGAAAGCTAAAATTACTGTTTGCTTCTTCACCCTGGAAGGTCCAAGGTGAGTTCATATTTCTAGCTAAATTAGATCCTATTTAGGGGGGCCTAGATCCGGAGGGCCTGTGGGCAGGGGGCCCCAGATCCGTGGGCCTTTGGGCTGGGGGCCTACAGTCAGGAGGGCCTGTATTCCGGATACCGTTGTATGTATACCTGTGGTATTTGAAAGGATTGACAACAGACAGAGTTGGTGATCGTCCGTGCTCCGGTGCCGGTCCACTGGAAGTGCTTTATTTACTCTCTAGACGGAGCCACAATCCGGCGTCTGTGGGCAGCGTTCCCGCCACAGTCCTGCGTCCTACATAGACATGATAGCCAAACACTACATCTCTCCCCTTGTTTAGATAGTAAGAAGGATCACCGTATACAATGCTGCAATAAAGGGTACATTTTAGAATGATAAAGTAAATTCAGTCTTTGAGTATCAAACAATGAGTATTTCACACATCCAAATAAAGTCTCTTTGTAAAGTCACTTTTCTTGAGTTTTCCTTTTTGTATAAAAGCACATAACCTGAAACATAAAGCACCGGTATACCTTTCAATTAGGACAGATGAAATAAGGAGTCACATTCACTTCGGGACTGTTTCAAACAGAGTCACATTAGAATATGTAATAATCGCCTGCATCTGGGACATTACCATCGTCCTCAACCCTCTCCTCGATCCTGTGAATATTGCACCTGCATTTGCATCCTTGTTTCTGGTGCGGCACCTGGCCACTGTTGGGCCTTGACCGGCAGGCCTTTTCATAATGCCCGGTGATTCCACACTTCTCACACACATGATCTTTGGAGGCACGGCAGTCCTTTGAAAAATGTCCCTCTTGACCACACCTCCAACACTCACAGAGAGTAGCTTTACCGCAATTGACAGGTCGCCTTCCTACCCGACCAATGGTTGCTGACCCTTCCGTCTCCAATGCTGGTACGCTTGGCACCAGGATAAAGGCATTCTTGTCGTGGTACTCTCCGATAACCTTTATCAATGTCGCCAGGGTAAGGTCATCCTCCCTGTACAACTTGGCTTTTAGGGATGTGTCACTGATGTGCCAGATGACCCGGTCGCGGACCTGATTGGCTTCGTCATCCCCATATTCACAGTGTTTGACCTTGGCCTTCAACCGTATGATGTAATTGTTCACCGCCTCTCCGGGTTCCGGGTTGGTGCCCAAAAAGTTCTGGCGGGCCTTAGAAGAGCACTTCTTCAGCTTGAAGTACTCATCAAAGAGTCCAGATGTCACCTTGTATATATCAGTGTTCGCACCTACTGCTTTCTCTGCGGCAGTGAATGTATCATATATTTCCATCAGACCAGGTCCGCCGAATAGTAGCATGCGGGCCTGGATCACCTTGGCATCTGTCATCTCAGACGCGACTACATATATGTCAAAGCGCCCCTTCCACAATGTCCATCTCTGACCTAGAGTTTCCGGTTCCCCCACAGTGTCAAACTGGGGGACACTGGGTCCATTCCCAAAACCAAAACCCATGCCCGTGGCCATATTGAAAAATTGTCAAACTCTGAGTAGGCCTATACTTATGATTTGACCTCCTTTAACTACTAAGTTGAGCCCTGGATTTAACCTGACTCCTGCTACTCCTGGATTGAACCACAGACTCAACACTGGATTTAACCTAAGTCACTCCTTTATCTACTGAGTTGAGCCCTGGATTTAACCTGACTCCTGGATTTAACCAACGACTTGAGCATTGACTGGATTTAACCTGCTCCTGGATTTAACCAAAGACTTGAGCATTGACTGGATTTTACCTGCTCCTGGATTTAACCAACGACTTGAGCATTGACTGGATTTAACCTGCTGGTGGATTTAACCAACAACTTGAGCATTGACTGGATTTAACCTGCTCCTGGATTAAACCATTGACTTCCAGCTCCTGATTTAACATTGAACCGGGCTTTGAACTTTTGGCACTTGGACTTGCTTTTTTCACTTGTTACTACCACCACCAACCTGCATTGTCACAGTCTGATTGAACTCCTGCTGAATCCTCAAGTCCACACACAGATCAAACTTTGTTCATTTATCACATCAATCATCGCCAAAATGTGGTATTTGAAAGGATTGACAACAGACAGAGTTGGTGATCGTCCGTGCTCCGGTGCTGGTCTGCTGGAAGTGCTTTATTTACTCTCTAGACGGAGCCACAATCCGGCGTCTGTGGGCAGCGTTCCCGCTACAGTCCTGCGTCCTACATAGACATGATAGCCAAACACTACAATACCACAGTCTTGAAAATACCTCACATAGTCACAAAAGCTAGGTACTAATACTCTTTAGTACTTGTGCATTAGAAAGAAGAATGCTGTATATAATGATAGTGTATGGGGTCGGATTCCCCGTACCCTGGTGGAGAGCCCGAAGGGGTGAAATACCTGGGTAATCCTCCCCCTCTGTACCCTACCGATCCAGTAACGTAGGGAGCGGAGAACAGTCAGACACGGATTGGTAGTGTAACGGTTAGCACACTTGTCACCGGTGCGAGAGGTCTGTGGTTCGATTCCCGGCCAATCCAACGACTAAGTTTTCCGTGACCTCTACACTGGTGGATCAGCCGGGATGAATCGGGTAGTACGTTGACTGTGGACGGTAGGAGCATTCCAGCTTGCTGGGCATTGGCCACCTGCTGGCGGTTGGTAGTTGGAGGAGCAGGTTGGGAAGTGTTGGTCCCCAGTACGGGCAGTTGGAGTTCAGCATGGAGTTCAGTCAACAAATTGGCTGAAGCGGTATGGTGTAGAAAGCTTCCATCACTGGGAAGTCAGGGTATCTCAACGACTGCTTGATAAAGCCCCATTGGGACCTTCGGTCTCCAGTGGGTGAGAATGCCTGGTGCTAGGTGCCTCTATACTCCGGGGGCTGGGACTCTCTGTAACTGCTTGATAAAGCCCCTTCTAGGAGGGAGAAAAAGCCCAGGGTTGGTAACCCCCCGGAAAATCCGAATCTAGAGGACATGATGGAAGCTGATGGGAGTAGTGTAGGGGTCGGATTCCCCGTACCCTGGTGGAGAGCCCGAAGGGGTGAAACACCTGGGTAATCCTCCCCCTCTGTACCATACCGATCCAGTAACGTAGGGAGCGGAGAACAGTCAGACACGGGTTGGTAGTGTAACGATTAGCACGCTTGTCACCGGTGCGAGAGGTCTGTGGTTCGATTCCTGGCCGATCCAACGACTAAGTTTTCCGCGACCTCTACAATACTTTATTTCAGGCCTAACCAGTCACGCTAGATGATCATTTTCATGATACTAGTGCTAAGGCCGTTTTATTCTGATAACTTGGATTATGGATCCGCCGATGGGAATTTTGACATTTTGCAAAAAAAAAGTTTTTTAAATTCTTTTTACCCCCCTCCGCTGGGATTTTTTGAGAATTTTAGCAAAAAAAAAAGTACATGCTGACTAGTAAACACCCTGAATTAGGCCTTCAAAATTAGGAATATTTGGGAATATTTCTCGATGTACCTTCATTTGATAGCCAAAAGAAGACTTTTGCATGCTTTTTTTTTGCTTTTTTCCCCCTCCACCCCCTGAAAATTTCAGTACAGAAGGGCAGCTCTTTTCTTTTTTTTCCCCAAAAAATATTTGCTCTGAGTGCCCGTAATCCAAGTTATCAAAAAAAGGTGGCCTAAGGATTAACTGGTATTCAGATTGACATAGCTTGTGATATGTCCTTCCAAAACTCTTAATACCTTTTATGGACACTGTTTGCATGCTAAAAGAATGAATGTATTTGACTTGTATATCACCATGTGGATGTCAAATAAAGAAATTTTTAAAAAAATGAAGAGTTTATGTATGAAATTTACATGGCCATGATTATACTCTCACATGTATGGACTATCATCATAGTCACTATCACCTCTGAAAGTGTCCCCTTGAAATGTAGCATTCTGGTGCATTGTGGCAGAAAATATATTACTTGTGCATTAGAAAGATCTGTAATATCCTTTATAAGGTTGGCTGGAACCTTGTTTATGGAGGAAGAGCTTTTTCAAAAAATCTTGAAATTTAGACTTGAAATGGTGCAATCTGGCGAATTTTAGCACCATATGTAACAAGGCTTACAGAAATAATTGTAAAATATCCATGATATAATTATGGTATTTAACCATTTCAAAGGAAATAAAGGAATTTTCAAGCCACTTAAAGGAATTTTAAAGGAATAAAGGAATCGGACTCAGTTTAAAGGAATGTTAAAGGAATCGGTTCGAGGCCTGATAAAGTAAATACTGTATGCAACAAGGGACGAACCTGCGCAGTCACTAGATGCCGCCCATTCTATACGTAATCTTAAATCGCCACTTCTGGCGTAATCTTATTCCAGAAAAAGAAAAAAAAGAGAAAGAAGGGGGTGCGGAGGCAGAACCCCCGATATATACAGCAATGTTATAAACTTACAGTGGTGCCATCTAGAGGATAGGTATCACCTGGAGACTGATTAAGATTACGCCAGAAGTGGCAATTTTAAGATCAAGCACAGAATGGGCGGCGTCAGTGACTACGCAGGTTCGTCCCCACGTGCATACAATATATAATTTTAACCGATAGTATGATATGTCCGAAATAAACTAATATCGTAAATAATAGATTCTATTTTCACCCCAAGCACTGATCTCATTTGTAAATTCTAGCCCCTCCCCTCCAACTTCTCTCAGCAGATAATAAAATACACAACATAGCATGAGATTTCAAATTGCATTTATTGTTCATCAGAAGCAGCATACCACTTCTAGATTATTAAATGTACATGGAGGATATTGAAAATGGTATTAAAAAAAAAAATTTCCTTTCACCAGTGCACCATATATGTATACTGTCCCCATAATTATATATACAATCCAATTGTTTTAATAATTTTCAACTCGATTGCTGATAATATCTCTATATACATCATTATGATGTATATACTATTTGTATACATTATTATAATGAATCTAATGTAGAATCCAAATTCCCGTAAGCAGTCCTTAGGATCACAAGTATATATATGTTCAAGTAGGATGTGGTGAAGCATTACTTGGTAATGTTAACGTCTACTGGGAGGTTGATGAATGATCACAATATTCTAATGAAGATGATAAACATGTTCTAACAGTAACATTATTGATTAACGGCCCCCACAACTTCTTCCCCAAGTTGCATCAGCAGCTCGTGTCGGTAATCGTCAAAGCCGCCTTCGATCTCGTTAATGGTCCGGTCCTCCACCACCCACAGCTGGCAGTTGGTCTCCCGGATAAGGCGCTCGTCGTGACTCACGATGAGCACACCTGGTGGGTAAAAGGAACGTTGTTATCTCACCATCGGTATATCAGCACAGCAATGGTACAGTATTTCGGCCACTTAAAATTGATTATCAGCTTTGCGGACACTTTTTGGAAAAAATCAGTGAGGGAGGGAGGCTTTTTTTTTTTTTTGATATACTTTTTCTTGAAGGTGCGGGAGGGCCTTTTTTCTTTTTTTACATAAATTGATGGTCTGCACATATAAATAAGGTCTAAAATGCCCTTTAAACTTTGTTTCTACCCCTATTATCAGCTGAGATATTGAAATTTTTGCAACATTTCTTCTGATTTTTTTTAGATGCACCCTTTTTTGGCCTTTTTTTTCCTTAAAAGGTGAAAAAAAGGACTAATGCGGCCCTTTTTAGAGGATGCGCGCGGTGTCCGCAAAGCTGATAATCAATTTTAAGTGGCCTTAAGTAAAACCAGCAGCTCTGCTGCTGGTGAACGTGGCGCGGGAAAATTGGTGACGTCATCGTGCAGACAGCGTTCGTCTGACCTAGTACACTGCACTGCGGGAATGCCATAGCATATCGCAAACAGTGTTGTAGTGTCGTAACATTTTAAATCTCCAACTCCGAGTCCAAGGCAGAGACTGTGATGGGGACTGCTTGGGGTGCGGTACATCGCTGGGTAGCGACCCGTTTTATTAGTAGTTGTAACAATTTTAAGTTTTAAAGTTGTTGGTTCATAACTCTCAATACATATGTATTTACATATCAGGGATGCCAAGTGACCTCACCTCAAAATCATATTTGCTACGACTTTATCATCCCGATAATTCTTGCTTGAAATCGATACATTTACATACCCTTTAGAATGCTTGATTCTAGTAAATCTATTCACCTGAAAATCCAATTTGACTTGTAAGTGAGGTTTGAATAAATTGAATTATTTAGGGGACAAAAAAATACAATCCTTGAATAATACACGCTTTGGCCCCAGAAAATGGTGATTTGCAAAATCTCAAAACACAAAAAAAAAATTCACACAAAAGTCGAATAGGTGGTCGAAGTATAGACAATGTTTTATGGTAGGCCCTAGGGTGTTTTGTTTTTTGTATATTCTTCAAAAATTCTTTAAAATCGTAATTTGCCAGTAAAAATCGTAAAATTACGGAAAAAAATCGTAACACTTGGCATCTCCGACATATCTTATCGAAATTTTCTTTCATATCTTTTGCCATGATTTGTTGGTCTTTTAGGGCAACCATAAAACGTTTTCGAGAATATGAGTGACCGAAACGGGGAAAAAACATGATTTTTAGAGAAGCAAGTAGTACAGTAGAGGGACTAATACATTGTACATACTGCATATACATAAGGTCCCTTTAAACACTTACCTCCTTTGTATTCGTTGAGGGCCAAAGCAAGGGCGTCAATTGATTCAATGTCCAAGTTGTTTGTAGGTTCATCCTGAATATGAAGTACACAGCATTTAGAATTTGAATGCACTGAGCTGTACAGGAATGTACTAGCCCTGCCGAGTGTACTCGCCAGAGAAAGTTCCAAGAAGGGGCCAAAACTACCTCTCCATGTATTACATATATTTGATTTGAACTGCATGGGATGAATCCTCTCTACAACTTAAGAACCTCCTCCCCTATTAATGTAGAGATATTGGATGTGAATACATCATAGACCCAATCAGGCAATGAAATTCCGAATTGCATATTTCTTGGTGTAGCCGTAACAAGGTCATCACAAAATGCTGGCATTGATGACATAGGGTACGTACCAGGATGAGGACGTCAGGTTTGCGGCAGGACAGGTCGGCCAGGGCTACACGCGCCTTCTGACCTCCAGACAGGTCCCGGATGGCAATGGTGTGGGCGTGACTCGCCAACCCGTGACGGCCCAGCATCTTACGTGAATCTTGGTAGTCCATGTTGTATTTGCTCTGGAATCAGTCAACAATACAGAAGTGAGTCAGTAATAATGGGGGTGGACCCCTGAAATCGACAGGGTGACATGGCCTTTTCTTAAAATCGACAGGCAATTGGAGCCTAGTGACAAATGACATGAGAAATACAAAGATACTGACAAATGACATGAGCATTTCTTAAAATCGACAGGCGACATGGGGACCCCCCCCCCATCTAGACCCTGTAATAGGACATGTGTCCACATCTAACGTCCAAAGGAGGATTTTTCTTCAGATCTTGCAAAGATAGCTCCCGCTATTCCGACCCAATTTAAATTTAAATTCTTATGTTGTGTTCGTCATCGTTGCGCCAATTGAACCATTTAATATTTTACTGTGTTCTTCTTCTCGTTAGAGTAATGTGAGATCGGTTATTGACTCACCTTGAGGTATTCTACGGCAGACTCGTCCACGTTGAGTTGGTCCCCGGAGTGCTGGTCATATTTTCCGACACGCTGAGGAGGAAAACCATCAGTTAATATACACGTGTATTATAAGAGACACGTGGTGCATGGAGGTTAACGTGAAGCCGTCTTAGTAGCAGTACTGCTATCCTGCCATGATTCTGTGACAGGACTCGCAACCTTTGTACCCTGCCATACCAGATCTGACATGCTTGTACTTTACTTAGATTTATCAGGTCACAAGGACTGAGGACAGGGTAGCAAATTGCTTCTGGCCATGCAGTCTGCGGAATGTCCTGTATCAATACCGTATATATGGTAGTACATACTGCCTGCATAACCAGGCACACTTACCAAGCGGTGGTTTTTCCTCATCTCTCCTTTCAGCTGCAACAATAAAAACGTAAGGTTTGATATTGCATATGAAGAATATTTTTTATGCTGGTTTAATGGAAATGGAAACATTTAGACATTTCATGAGGCTTGATATAGCCATATATCCTGACCATATTCCATTGCAAACTATTATGTATTATAGCAATTCCACTTACAATGGCCGGGGAATATCCATGACAAATCAAGAATATGAGAAAGGGCCTAAAAAGCTATGGCAAAAAGCTACACATACCGTATGTTCTGGAAGTTTAGTGAATTTTCCATTACAATCAGGATGACTCACCGGTTCAATTTGTCCTATTAGAAGCTTCAATAGTGTTGACTTTCCAACTCCGTTCGGCCCAACGATAGCAACTATAGAAGATAATTCAAAGCTGAGTGTCATGTTTTGTCAGAGCATACTGTACTTATTTACAAGGTACATAGTCTGAACCATTACTGCTGTAATGCTGTCAATAGGGGAGAGTATACTTTCTCCTAGAACAACCTTCAACCGTCAGGGGGTCAGTCTCGGACTCCCATACCAACACTGCTCCGTCCCCTATGTTGTGTATGACTGGTGGGATAGTGCGTGGCCGAGGCTGTCAGAGGGTTGACGCATGAAGAGTATTAGAGATACGGGTCTCTCACCAGCTGGGGAGAGACTACCTTAGTATAGCAAAGGTTGCGGTAGATGCGCGGGGGGTCCGCGCGCACTTCTCCTGCCTTTATTTCTCAATGAATCACCCCAAAACATTTTAATGCCAAGCCTGGCACCTTTTCTTGCTACCCTGTGAATTTGAGTGAGCTGCTACTTGTTTAAGTAGGTGAAATTACGAATTTAGAAAAGTATACAATCTCGCTCATGAGCGGGCATGGCCAAAAACAACATGGCGGACTGCATATCAAGCAACTCCGTGGGGCTCTCTATAAACAGCTGCCGATCATTCATTTTATCATATTGGGTTCTGAATCTCTGTCAATTCCTAAATGAACATAAAGAAGACTCGTTATACTTAGTTTGGTGTAAATTCATTCTCTAAGTATTCTCACTAAGTCAATGTTTACATATGACCGACAGCTTCCGGTTTGTGCGCACGAGCATGACTGTCAGTCCCTCATTCTGCTATTGCTAAGAAGCCTGTCCCTACACGGGACAGCCTGTCTAGAAAAGTATATACAATCTCTGTTGTTAGGAGACAAAGCTTCCATGTCAACTTACTTCTTGAATTGAGATCAATACCGAATTCTAGAGATTTGAAGAGTAACGGCTGGCCTTCGTAGCCAAAATCTACGTCTGAAAATGAGAAAGTACCAGAGTGAGTCATGGATAGGGAGGTGTGTACAACTCACAACGCCAGTTTCCCAGAACATGGGACAGAGATCTTCAGTTGGGTTTGATTCTCCCCCTTTATCTCCGATCTGCCAAACTCATTAACATCAGCATTCCAACTCGGGTCAAATTTCAAAAACCTTTAAGTGATGTTTATCTTACTGATTCTAAATATAACTTAATATCCATTATACCCAACCATTTTGTACCCGGAGATAATCATGAAGTTAATACGTGTGCCCTGCACAGGGAATGTTTAGAAGTTGTATTTCTAACTGCTTCCAGGACAACCCCATGGTTGTAGCTGAGTGCTGCATGCTAAAAGGGCTACTTACTGTAGAGGCCGAGGATGGGCGGGTTGAGCGGGGAGGGCTCGGGGAAGCTGAACTTGACCTGGTAGTCCCTGGGTTTCTGCAGCAGCTCGGTCGGCTTGTCATCCTCCGACTGCTGCATCAGCTTACCCTTGTTCTTAGCCGCCTTCCGCGTCAACTCCTCCTTCTGCTTCTTTTCCTGAAACACACACAATATATTGGATGTCGAAATGATCTACCGTATTCAATATACGCTTAGAAATAATATACATCACATTTAAGTGGGTTATTTCCAGCCACAAAGAAGGCACAAAAATGTTGACTTTCAAGGTTGGTAAACGATGTGATCAGCTAATTGAGCTTAACAACTTACGGCTTGTTTGTTTGATTTTCCAGATGCTTTCATTTCTCTTAGTCTCTTTTCCTGTTTCTCCCAGTCTTTTGCTTGTTCTCTTCGCTTCTGCTTCAACATCTTTTTGAAGGCACCTGAAAAAGATGAACTAGTCTGTCACTACTCACTCCGTCGGTAGTTGTTGATAGTGTACAACAGGGTGCTCTCACTAGCTCTGGCTAGTGTGAGGGGGGACCAACTTCGTGCACCTAAAGTCCTCTCACTATCTCCCCGTGCAGAGAATATGAAACTTGCCAAAAATCTAGTGTGGAAATCCTGTCTACTCCTTTACACCAACAGGAGCATAATAGTCACAAGATTCTTACTATACATACCCCACCCCCCCCCCTCCCCCCAGCCACCTCCAGGTTCGGCCCGTATGGGACCTGTGAACCTGCTGACCAGCCTTTGGCTGTGTTTTAAAACTATATCTAGCTATCCCGCCACCCACTCTCTAATGATTACTTAACAGGGCTGCATTCATGCATCATGGGGACAGATGCATAGGATATTAAAGCACAATGCGGCCCTTAGCGAGTTGGTGTGATAGCGGGTTGCACTTACCGTAGTTGCCTCTGTAGTAGAAGAGTTTCTGCTGGTCGAGGTGCACGATGTCTGTACACACGTTGTCGAGGAAGCTCTGGTCGTGGGACACCACCAGCAGCGTTTTCTTCCAGCCCTGCAGGTAGCTGCACACACAACACCCATTAGTACACGTCTACCCAGCATGGTTTAAACACTTCAATTATATTATGAACATGTTATCATTTGGCTTTTTTCTAGTCAAAAAGTTTGCCAAATATAGGGTGTGTGCACTAATTACGTTGACTATCATAGGGTATACCATTTGTCTTGGTCGGTACATGAACAGCTTGGTAAACCTTTAGATGTATCTATGTTAGTGAGTTAACGGCAGGATTATCTCGCTTTGGTAATAACTGCACTTTCATTAACTAAATCCAAATTGTATTATGTCTAACATAAAATTGTGACCATTGTTAAGCTGTAGATAATGGTGCAGTGCCTTACTTGTCTAACCAAATGACGGCGTTGAGGTCTAAGTGGTTGGTGGGCTCGTCCAGCATGAGGAGGGTGGGTTCTAAGAAGAGAGCGCGTGCGAGTGACACCCTCATCCTCCAGCCTCCAGAGAAGTGCTTGGTGGGGCGCTGCTGCATCTCCTTGGTGAAGCCGAGGCCGGCCAGGATGCGGCGGGCGCGGGGCTCGGCTGAGTCTGCGTTGATGGCATTGAGCTCCTCGTACACCACCTTGAGCCGCTCATGGTCCGAGTCGCTCTTGGACCGCTCCAGCTTCTTGGCCTCCTCCAGCAGCCCTAACCGCTTGGTGTCAGCATTTACCACCGCATCCACCGCCTTGGTGTCATCAGCAAGAACCTCTGTAATAATTTTTTTTAAATAGTTGCTGTTATAGAGTAGGGCTGGTTGACACATGCAGGGACACGGTATCAAACATGTCAGAAGTAACATCATGGGATATCTGAACTTTATCTGATAAAGTTGATGCTCTTTGAGTTTCATATAATTTTTCATTCTTCCTATTGGGACTCGTAGTCTATTGAACTGTACCGTATTTTGAGCATCACTTTGTGAATAACATATGCTTATAAACTCAAAGGTTAAAGATTAATGCGTATCTGCAGCTAGCATTTAGATAACACAGTAACGAGCTTCTTTAAATATATTACCTTGTTCACAATACAGCACGTCTATGTTGGGTGGTATCTTCAGTGCTCTGCGAGCTATATGCGTCAACAGAGTCGTTTTTCCATGACTGGAAGAGAAAGTTAATATCTAATGTCATATTTGTCAAATGTTTCTCCAATTTGTGTTTTATACATTTTCAGGTAACTCATGCAACATTTTTAGACATTTTATGCTGCACATACATCGTACATACATGTTATTTCAAGTTCTCCTTAATTATAATTTTAATTTGTATATGCTTTAGTGAATCTCGATTTAAATATTTATGCTAGCGGGTATACGAGTACTTACCCGTTCGGACCTACCAGTCCATACCGCCGCCCGGCTACAATCTGCAGCATGGCATTCACAAACAGATCTTTGCCACGCGCCGAGATGCTGAAGTTCTCAACCTGAACAAATACAACAGGGTCTCTCAATGTATCTATTATTTCTAGGTAACTTTAACATGTGTCATTCATCCTGTTCAATACGAATTTCTTTTGTAAATCAATTGTTTGACTAACAATATTTTGCAACTTATCAGAAGTTCTTATTGTCTAAAGAACTCAAGCTGTATTGCAAACGACAGTGGACGATTTAAACGTAGGCAAGTTTTTCATTCATACCTCTGCAATTAATCAAGAATGGCACTGGTAACCAAATAAGAGAAAAGGAACAAAAGTTAAGTCTCAAACCTTGATGTCTGTCTGATTTTCTAGACCTGCTGGGTCTTTAGAGTTCATTGCCTGTGACACGGTAAACTGGTCGTTTGCTGCTAGTGCGGCACTGCACTCAGCTTCAAAGGCCAGCTGCAAGAGAAGAAGGTAGTCATGTCAACAACGCACTTTGTGCCAATCACTGAGGAAGAAATATTTAAGAGATATCCCAGTGTTCGATATATTCTGATCTACCAATGATATCTCAAAATCGCTAAGCACTATGTTAGTTTGATATACAATGATGTAATAGAAGCAAAGAAAATGATGGTTCATGGGCTAGATTTGGATATATCAACATTTGAAAGTAGACCACCTTAGTTTAGAACACCAGAAATTGGATGAATAATCCTATATTGTGTCCTAAAACAGGAAAAATAAAATCATGGTCCAAAAGCAACCCTTTTATGAAAATAAAGTAGTGGTTTTAGGACGATTAATCAAATTTGACGATAAATTTGTCAACAAGATCTTAAAAAATAGCAAAAGAAATCTTTCTGTTTTACTTTCTAAAAACATTGTTTAGATCATTTCCTAACATAAAAAAAGTAATTATAATAAGAGGTATGATTTAATGGTTTTGGTTCTTTGAAGTTGAAAAATCTCATATTTAAAGGCCAAAATAATGGGTAAAATGCCAAGGATCGGGGTAACAAATGTATATATTTTATACCCTTGGTTGTTTTAAGCACAGTGAGAGGGGTAGACACTAACTTTCTCAGCTGTGGGCTACCTGGGCCCATAGCTCCAAAAATCTATGCCTAAGACTATGGGCCCACAATTTCAGTTGGGGGCCCGGGGTTAATTTTTACATCGTTCAAAGAGAAAATTATGTATTTTCTTTATTTATCTATGTTAAGATGAAACCAAATTGGCTCATTTGCTCTCACTTTCCATTTTCAAACGACATATTACATGTCCATACTTGTTGAGTATATTCCCCTCAAACATCTTGCAAAGTTCCTTGTGGGCCACCCGGGCCCATGGGAGGGTAATTCTCAAGAAAACTACGGGCCCGGACTCAAAATTACGGGCCATTGGCTCCCGGGCCAGCGTTAGTGTCCACCCCTGCTGAGTAAGTCGACACATCTACACCATACTGGTGTAGAAGACAGGTTACCTCTGTGACTACACAGTTGGCCAACTTGGCAGAGTAGCTATTTTAGATAAAGTACTCACTGTCTAGTCTAATCCTTCCAGCCACAGGTGCCTCAATGTATTCCCACCTGTTCACCATCCACAATGCATTCCAAATGCACTTCAACAAGTATAATCCAGGCTTTGTTTCATGTTAACTCCACTGCTCTCTGCCCATGTCAGCCATTGTTATTCTCAAGATAGTTCGGATACCAACCGCTAGGTGCAATAGTAGCGTTTGGAACAACTTACCGGCGGCCATTTTGAAATACCAAGGTTTCCCCCTATTTCTGCTGGCTCAACTCGCTCCATATAAGGGTATGGAGATTGGCGGAAGTCACGTGATCAAACTGTTAAAGGAGTGAATCTATTTATAGACGGTCACATGATAATGACGTTGCATGCCCATATATGGAGGCGAGTTGGTGCCAGCGGGAACACCAGGTTATAAACCATAGGCTAGACGACGATTGGACTAACCTATGTTTAGCTCGATAAACTATTCTCAAGACTGATGTGGGCACCCCCTGGTGTAGGAAACACACACTAATTGTGTTAGAACTGACCAGTCAATCACTTCAGTACTCTGTTACATAATGACTGGCCTGCTTTAGAAGTGGTCATCTGTTTGTCAGACTGGAGGTCAGTGCCTGTGTCCCACTAGAGGGCACCACAGCATTTTCCAAAATTGCAGACATGAGGTTGGGGTGTTTTGGCTGGGGAAAAAACATGCAAAATACACTCATATTTGACAAGTCTGCACCAATGTAAGTGTCTTGGATATGTGGAGTACCTTTTGTGGAACAGGATTGACCTTTTTGAGGCACTGACAGTGAATACTTTTTTCAGAACAAGACTCGGTTTTTGCCCACTATAGAATCCCTATGTACCTGTTGTCTAGATGTCTACTAGACAGCTAGACACGTACGAACTACTGCTGAGTGATGAGATTCTATCAATCTTGATAATGATTTATTGGTAAATTAATTCCAATATTCTAATTTATTTTAAAAATAGCAAATATCACGAGCTCCAGAGAGAGAGCTGCGATCAACCTTAAACAAGCAAGCACTTACCTTCTTCTTGAGTTTCTTGAGTTCCTTTCTGCTCATATTCGAGGTGTCTATCGCTGAAAAGAAATGTGCACATATGACATTGACAGTGTATGTCTATATCATAGGCTTTGTCACAGTATGTGTTTATAATCTGGTTTATCGATCATGAGCATTTTTTGTTGTTTCAATGAGCTCTCAATGTCAAAGAACTTATTTCTTCTGGTTGATCCCATTTCAAATTGGTCCCCCCTCCAAAAAAAAAAGGCAACGGCAAATAAAAACACATTGTTTAAAAATTAACACGGTAATTAAATACTGAGTTAATTTAGTAATCTACCTTTAACCATTAACACTTCTATGTTCTTACCTTCAGCTTTTTTTTCTTCTTCGATTTCTCCGTAGTATTTTCCGTCGCCTTCCTCGTCACTGTCTCCAAAATCTGCCTGAGGCTGAGGTTCATCTTCAGATTCAGATTCGGGCTCGGGTCTGGCTTTGGCAGATTTCTTGCCAGATTTCGCTTGGGCTTTGCCACCCTTCCCCTTCTTATCAGGAACCTCTTCTTTTTCTTCCGTTTTCTCCGGTTCTTCCCCAGTGTCAAGATCTTCTTTCAACATATCAAATTTACTTTTCTTTGGTTTCTTGTCTTTTTTCTTTCCAGATTTTGGTTTGTCTGCTGCGTCGTCATCATCCCCGCCTGCTGTCAACTCCGACATTTTTGCCGCGAGTTTCTGCTCTTCGTCTCCGGAATCCCAGTCGTCCTGAGCCTTTTTGCCTTTCTTTCCCTTCTTAGGAGGCATCTTTGTGGTAGCTGAAGAGAAAATTAATCTACTTGGTGCCAAATAATCTCATAAATCTGCCCTGGTCAATGAATGAGGATTTTACAGACTTGGGAACATGTGGAAACTGCCGGTTGCGACATCGAGGCTGTGACGTCATAACCTATGAGGGATTCCCCTAGTCTCAATCAGACCTAGACGGAACGATCTAGGTCTGAAAACCAGCAGCCGATTCTGCAGGGCTTCCCCAGCAGATCGCAAACTGCTCAAATAGGGAATCCCGAGTGATGACGTCATAGCGCGGCCAATCACAGCCGTGCACACATCAGTGGTGGACTGGCTCGATACCTACTACGAGCCAAGTACAGGCTAGGATTCCCCTGCCCCAGTTATTTTTCTTTTTATAATTATCATTTTGAGTGTGTTATGTTTTGAAATAATTAATTTTGAATAAAAAAAGAGTAGTGATACATATATGTACTATTAATAATGCAGTTTACACGTTATTTACATTGGGGTTTTGGAGGTGGCGCTGCGGTCGTCATACCGCTGCAAAACATGATGGCGGTCGCCGTCACCCTCTATCCGGTTGTAAACTAATCACTGTTAAGAATTGGATATGTTGACTGTACACATTTAAATGCTCGGGAACAGATAGTCCAGGTATGTGTCCATGTTCTCATGCACTGTTGTTTAAATCTGTAATGTAGATCAGAAGAACCAAACAGAAACAAAAAAGGCGCGTTGTGCTCACCATCCGTGTCAGAAAAGCGGCGGTAATTACAAGTCCGAACACGAACTGTCACTTGTAAAGCCTATGTCTGGCCTGCCAGTGACTCTTGACAGCAGAACTAAACACAGCTAGATCTATTTAAGATGTGGATGTTCGGTCTGAATTGTAAGTCTAAAACAGTGAAAGAAAGAATAGCTTGTCGGGATCAGACTCGTACACTGAACGTTCACTGAAACTGAAAGATGACAAGTCAGTCGAAACCCGTCGAAACCCTAAAACAGGGACTTGACTAGAGTCTTGAGCAAGTCTACAGACACACTGACATTTGATTCCCCACTTCTGCGGCCGGTTAGTCATAGCAAAATAGTCAAAATAGTGTAACTGTACTTCTTTGGGTTATGGCTGTTGTAGTATTTAGTGTTGTCACTGGATTAATATATACTATAAATTATAGCTACCCGGTACAGCTTTATCATGTTCAAGAATCAAATTATCAAGTTGATCGACAGTATTAAAAACGGGATTGAATCACAGTCTCTGACTCTGAGAGTCTGACTCTGAGTCTGAGATGACTCTGACATGTTCGATAATAAAGTTAGTGTAAAGGTACCAGGTGAAAAGTGTTTCACCAGATGTGGGATTCGAACCCACGAGGCTTCCCCCCCCCCACCCTTGCCTTAGGGAGTGCTCATTTATTAACAACAGGGGGGTGGTGGTGGATTTGGGGGGAGGGTTAAAAAAATTGGACCCCTTGACTGGGGGGGGGGGATAAAAAATTTAGACCCCTCTTGGAGGAGGGGTAAAAAAAATTCAACCTGTTTTGAGGGGAAAAGCCTCGGGGGGGGGGGGGAAATCCTACCACCCCCCCCCCCCCCCTGTTGTTAAAAAATGAGCACTCCCTTATCCACCATGTCCTCCTAAAGTTAGGGGTGCAGCTTATACGCAAGTTTTTCCAAGGAGTCATTCAAAAGGCCTCTGCGGCTTATAGAATCGGCTTATATGCGAGTTAGGCCTACGCGAGGTTTTACTGCAGTAGCCATTTTAGTTCTTTCTTTTTTTTTAACGTTTTTATTTTATCCTGGTTGTAAGTATCAGTGTAGCTGTTCGGGCACGATACAACCAGTTGGGACAGAAGCTGGTACCCTGATATGTGCATAAAATTTAGATAGGTAGGTTCATACATAGATGTACATACAGACCGGGATACAAAATTATCCAGACAATACAAAATTGTCAGATGGTGCTCCAGAGGAGAAGAGTACCGCTAGAGAACATAAATTATCACAAATTATCACAGGGTACACAGCATATTATGCCATATACATGGACACATGATCAGCCTCGGCCAGCGACTATCCTACCAGTTGGATAGCATGGGAGCAGGCCATCATCCCATCCCAATACACATTTTTCAACTACCTCTGTTAATTATAAGTGTTAATTGTACAGTAGCCCCCAGTACTTTTATTACCCCTTTGATATTGATTAGCATCTCTCTGTATTTGGATATGTATTGACCAATACACACCCATTTGCGCCACTAAACTGGCGCAAATGGGCATCAAGTGAGATAAAGCTCTCAGTCTGCTCCCATACCATACACAGCAGAGGGACCCGGAGCTGTGTTGGTATGGGAGTCCGAGACTGACACATGATATACTCAACCCTAACACCCGGGGCCAGACTAACTACAGGTGAGCCTAGAGGCCAGTCAACATAGATGTACCATCTAGGGGTTGGGAAGGAGACCCTAACGGGGTCTCTCATTTAATTCATTCAAAATCCCAACCCCTTCAAATGACAAAATAGGGCGATTGTGATTCCAGTCTCTTAAAAAGCTTGCCCAATCTCCTCTTTATATTTACCCAGAAAGTATCCTTTTTAACAAGCCACCGCAAGTGTGGGAGCAACCCCGGGGAGCAACGCATTCCAGTGAGAGGCAGCCTGATAATTGGTCTATGATCTGGCCGTAGGCCTAGTGCAATACGGCCCAAGCACCATGAGTGCAGTAGCCAGTGAAGAAGTCACTTTAAAGTGACGCTCTGTATTTATTTCAGGGTATTTCAATCTAAAATAGATATGCAGTTCATGTTTGCTTGCTTCCGCAGTATTCGTTTACTTCCGCGGGATCGCCATTTTGAATTTTGCAGAGGTGACGTGACCCTCAGTAGCCTAGCAACTCCATGGCGACCCCTGGGAGCGTGAAATACATGCAGAGCGTGAAATATGCCCGAGGGTGTTTCACGCTTCACTTAGATGCGGCCCTCCCATTGCCTTAGCATTGATAGGCCGTATTCACCATGAAATAAAGGCACTTATTCAAGATCCATTTTTAGTGCTTAAGAGTTATTTCAACACCCATATACCAGCGCTTATACAAGACGGGCGCTTATTCAAACCAGTCGCTTAAACGCGACAGTACGGTAGTTTTCTTTGGTTGCCCCTGGTTCTGCCTGGGTTTCCATCCAATTTTAGTACATCCTCTATTTTGCAAGTGTACTTATTGAACAACTTATAGAAATTGATGTCCCCCCTTAGACGTATGAATGCCAGTGTAGATTGTTGTAGTTCGCTTAACCGCTGGTCACGATAGGACATGTTTCTTTACTGCGACAAGCGACAGTACCCACCCGCAATAGGCCTACACCTATGTGGCCCCCCTCATTTAGCCCCTTTATAGGGGATACCAGCAGCCCTGCCGCAGTCCCCAGTCATTCAGCGTACTGGAAAGACGGGCCAGATATATGCCGGCTAGTGATAGTGGCGTGGGAAAATATTGCAGAGAGCGTTCGTCTTACCTAGAATATGGCTTGGTGGGAATGCCTCAGCATAGCGGAAATAGGGTCGGGAGTGTCGTGAAACATCATTCTCCTAGCAGATGTTAGGTCTGTTGTTTTCTACAGTTGAACGCAGAGAGTAGGATGGAGAGTAAGCAGACGAATTGCATTCTTGGGTAGGCTCCCGATGTCCCTGTTGTTGTTGTTGTTTGATTAATGTTAGTAATAACAGGGTTGCCACGGTCAGGGAAAATGTCAGGGAAAATATTTTTTGTTCCAGGTCAGGGAAATGTCAGGGAATTTCAGATTTTTCAAAATATCAGGGAAAATTATATTCTCTGAAAGTATCAGGGAAAATCTTTGAAATATCAAAAATATCACCTGTATTCTCTGAAAAAAGCCTGTATTTTACTATGATTTTAAGGGAGAAAAATATCTCAATCTTCAAAAAGGAGGGTGTAAAATTTTTTCACGCACGCAGTACACAAAACCCCTGTTGTTGAACAATGACCACTCGCTAAGTAGAAGATAACTTCAAAAAGATTGCATATCCATAGTTGGAGGGCATTCAAAAATGTTGGGATTATGTGGCAATTGTCATGGAAATTTTATATAGCGTCAGGGAAATGTCAGAGAAAAGTCAGGGAATTTAAAACTACCTTGTCTGTGGCAACCCTGAATAATAGTATGTCCATGTCGTATCACTGTACAGGCATAACAATGAACTAATCTATAAAGTACCTGGAATAAAATATCAACATTCATCCAAACACCAATGGGTGTGTCCATCGATGACCAGGATATTAGTTTTCGTAAGTAGAAATACTATGGATTCTGTGGGCAGGCTACAGCGAAGTACTGGTCATGGGGTTCCCTTTATCCCTGTGTGAAATAGTTACATTTATGGTGTCACATTCGTGCATTTCTTGAATTTTCTTCATGACTGTTCATTCATTGTGTAGGAAGATGAGCTGGCACGGTCGAAGGGTTACGGATCCCAAACCTGTGGTCCGAGCACCGCTTGAAGAATATGGAGTAAAACCCACAAAGGGTAAGTGCCTATAATAGTAACCCATAAAACCCTTGGGTATAAGCTATTTGGCATTTTATTCTGCTATTAGCCAAATTTCTTCCCCCAAAGTCCCATGCGGCTTATGCAGTAGGCAAGGTTTTGACAAATTTATATCGATAGAAATCATAAAATTTAAGTCAAAATCTTTTAAGTCACTCACAAATCATTTTCACGTGGAGTATACTACATGTTAAACTGAAGACACATGATCATTCAGAGTAAATTGCTGAACATTTGGGAGTCAGGGTGGGTGATCAAACCCCAAAGTCACTTTCGACTTATAACCAAGTTTTTCAAGTTTTTTTGCACTAGCCGATTTTCTTCTCTCACCTTTACATTCGGCTTATAGCCGAGGTTTTATGGTGTATGACGTCTATGTAAGGAGGTCAACCATCATGCTACAAGACAGTATTGTCGAAATCACGCCGGCTTTTGCCGGCGTAGAATCTTAATAGCCTGCGTAGGCCCTCCAGCCGCCGTCCATAATGGCTGGCCATGATGTCAGCTTTCTAACGGTGAAAGAATTTCTCAAATACTCCGATTATTAGTGAAGTTAGAGCCAGCTTAAGATTACCTTGATATTCAAAGATTTTGCAATGAATTTTGTAAGCTCACATATATAAGGAAACAAACCAAAAACATGTCATTATAATAGTTCACAGTCAGTTAGGCCACACTTTTTTTTTTATTTGGGTTACGGACTGCTCAATAATTTATATCAACGCACGGAGGACGAAATAAAAGAAATAAAGAATAAAATAAAAGTTGGCCCATGGGTATTTTATTTATTTGCTATACAGAAAGTTTCAATATCCCCATGATGGAGGGGAAAATAAAATAAAAATCCACAAAAGAAAGGACGATCGAATATTTTAAATACAATATTTTCTGAGTGAACAGAAATATTGAAAAAAAATTACTTCAAAAGTTGTGAAAATTTGTATTCCCATTTTACCTAAATGAAAGGTAGGTGGTTGTTTTCCTGTCGATTTTAGCTTTCCATTGGTATATCATACTACATATCTTTTATTTTTTTCTTTATTTTGTTTTCTCTGGAATAGAGATCGGAGGGAATAAAAAAAAAAGTGTAAATTCCAAATTTTATTTTTATTCCGATTTTGGCCTTTCCTAGTGCGGCGGGCCCGTAACCCAAATAAAAAAAAAAGTGTGGCCTTAAGAGAAACTTCCTGCAAAATGCCAAAGTACATTTGACCTGCATGACGGGAAAATGGCCTGCGTACGATCCCAACACACAGGCCAACGTGGCCTGCGTCCGTAAAAAGTTTTCGGCAACATGCAAGACCAGAGCATTTTCAAGTTTGGAAGACAAATCAATATCTTGTTTTTAAATATTCCGACTCCGTGACCAGTAGCACCTGACATGATTAACTATTGCTACATTGTGGGAGTTGTCTCACCGGGAAACCACCCACCTGTAGACCCATAGGGCCTATCTGTGATTGACTCTACACTGCCTAAATTTTGCTTTTTAAGACATATTTGGGACATGGGAAAACGTTTGTCTTTCAGTTGCTGTTTAACATAGACAAAAGGGGACAAACAGAGACGAAGGCAAGATCGGGGGACAGATAATTCCTTCGAAATTTTTTCCAAAAACTTTCTTCTTTTTTCTTTGCAATATTCACCTACGATCTTCAACAATTTTTTTCTATCTTTTGGTGTTATGGAAATGTACTAAAACCAAACTACATCATGAAAACTATGGTAATGCCATATATTGACTACGGCTTGGTATTTACAACCGGTCTTTCCCCTGCTGTAATAAATAAATTACATGTCTTTTATAATACCGGTATACGTATCTGCATGAATGTAAGGGACCCCAGAGATATCCCTGTAAAGAACCTTTATACTACTGTTAAAATGCTACCTATTGATCTTCGACGCTTATACCTTCAGCTAACCATGTGCCACCGGCTTGTATATAATGGTAAGGTCAAAATCAGACCCTATTCAGGGACAAGGACCACTGAAGCCCCATGTATATATCGAACCATGCCTAAGTCCGCAGACCTACTTAAAGACCCTGTATACCAGGCTCAATCTCAATGGAACGACCTCGACCCAGCCCTCCGTTGGGTTACCAACAAAGATGTATTTAAAGCTCAAATTAAGCATAGGTTGTTTACATATTTCCATCGTTCTTGGAGACCTGATCAGCTTCAACTTCTCCATACAAATAAATGTATTATCGCTGACCCAGTTAAACTCCGGCCGTTCTAGATTGTACTCCTAGGCAACTGTTTAAGCCAAATTTTACCCTTGAAACTCACATTCGGCTTATAGGCAGGGTTTTGGCAAATCATATTTGAAAAAAAGACTATAGAAAGGTATGAAAACCTATTCACAAATTTGACTGTATTTCAAGGCCTTATTAATCATATTCACATGAAGTATACATGCTAAACAAATGGCACATAATATTTCAATCAAATAAAATGATTATAATCTGTTTTAAAACGCTTTTTTGGTGGGGCCAAAGGGGGGCCAGGGGGACCCTAGGATCCCAAAAGTCATATTCGGCTTATAGGCGGAGTTTTCCTGAATGTCAATATGATTTCATAAGCCGAATTCTTGTCCTTAAACTCACTTTCGTCTTATAGGCGGGGTCGGCTTATAGGCGGGGTCGGCTTATAGGCGGGGTTTTACGGTACACTACACACATATTACACTCACACATATTACACAGCACACATATTACACTACACACATATTACACTCACTTATATTACACTACACACATATTACACTACACACATATTACACTCACATTTCGGGGAGGGGACTTCGGGTAGGTTTATCCAATGGAAAAACAATACCTGTGTCTTTTGTGATACGGATCACACGCTAGATTTTAAGGGAGTACTATATCTAAGTACATGATAAGCTACAGATCCAGCTTACCCTGAGTCATCTGTGACACACGCTCAATCATTGTATATGAGAATTTATCCCAATAAAATTGGCCTAATCTCTTTATTAAATCACCACCTTTGTGTTGTCATGTGAGGACAGGTTGCACACCAGACAACCCATCTCACCTGCTAGATCTCCTTTAGATCCACCAGCCTGTGGATATTACCCCTTTAAATTGATAATTTATTGGAATGGAAATTAGTGATAAAATAACATTAACTTAAGATGCCTGATGAGGCACGAGGGGCCGAAACCTATACTCATAACATCACCCAAGGGGTATCCATCCCTGGACTTTACTAAACAAATGCTTGGACAGTAAATACCCATCTGTGGAGAGTGTAACAACACCTGGATGGAGAGGGACATGCTGATTGGCTGGCTCCCTTTTGTGATGTCACATCCTGTGTCAGTGACAATGGTTGTCAGGGAGATCACTATAGCAACGTAGTGGGCCAGAGCTTTGTTTTGCTCATTTGATTAGGTAGCGTCATGGTGGACGGGAGCCTCCCCCATTCGTCATCATAGTGGGAGTTGTCTCACGATGTGGACCAAGACGACCAGTAAATAATAAAGTACATTATACCAAATGTCCGATCTAGACACATACGTAGATTCCAAAAACTATAAAACATATACAGTATTCGATGTAATAACTGCACTGTGCGCCTAACAAATTATTCTAAACAGGTTTCCAGTAGTTAAAGAGTTTTATTGGGCTCAGAGTTTGACAATTTTTGGGGATATTGATGTCTTAAATCGGCCCAAAAAGGGGTGTGCGCGCTGATTAGGTTGAAGACTGCACCAAATGAATACAATATGATCCCGTCGTAATTTCAGGTTTGGACCCTTTGTATAAAGGAATGGACCATGCAAAATCACAGGTACTTCTGAGGCTATATTCTCATTGCGCCTAAGTAGTCTTATCGGTTCTTCTTTGCGGTTCAAATATTAATTTTACTTCACGCACATGCTGTGCCTAAAGTATCTGGGTATTCTCTCAAATAAACATATCACAACAAATATTGAACCAATATCTTTCTATCAATGTCAATAAAGCCATGTTGACATAGTTAAAAGACATGTAACAACAGTAGTACACAATATTATCATAATGTCAGATGTACGTCGATATTACCAGATGAAACTTTACCTTTTATTCTAGCATCATATATTTTCACTTTGCTATCTTACTCATTTAGTTGCGCAACATAGAACATCGCCTACAAGAGGCAGAGCATCAGAGTAACCCGACGACTGACGAAGACGGTCTCAATGTCGCAGTCGACCGTGTGCCAAGCTACGTGCTCAATCGAACAGAACAACCAACATCTGTAAGCTTCAACTTAAATTACTGTTATCGTGGTGAATAAATGCACCCCCTAGCGAGTCTGTTCACCTGTAATGCAGCATTCATGCATCATGTCTATCCTATGGGGTTAATACACTCCCGAAGGTTCGTCATGATGCAGCCCTGCGCATTAAAGAGCTGTGCATTTGATACGATTTACCATAATATAGGATTCAATGTCATTGAACTAAAGCCATCTATTTGCTATGTTTGGTAGATATTTTAATCATTGTTATTTATCGCAGATCCTTGTAGATAGTTCAGGAAAGACACGCCACCTTCGATCTAGAGAAGAATCGAAATCCCGCAAAGTCAGCAGACTAGGTGAGTATACACAAGCAAAAATATTGGAGCCTTGGTAAATAATAGTACATTTGATTTTATTCATGCAAACCAGAGGGCAGACCCGATAGATCACTAAACAAATATAGCCATTGACTTTTTAAGTAGGAGCTAAAAAAAACTTACACCCAGAAAATGAGCATCTGAGAAATATAAAGTCTTTCAATATGGAATTTAGATAACTCCATCATGAACTATATATTTCTCCTACTGTGTACTTTCAGATGATAAATACAAAGAGAGGCGACAGCGGAGCCCGGTGCGAGAACCCACCCAGCTGATGGAGCGTAAGGTGGCCTGGCTGGAGGACGACCTAGGCTCGACAGTCACCACCACCACCACCACGGGCTACAAGTCTGCCACCGGCTCCACCCTGTGGGGGCTCTCCTCCCTCGGCACCCGGGGCCTGGACAGTGGTGCCCGGGGCCTGGATGGCGGCAGTAAGACGGGGGACGGTACCAGCATTAACTTTATCAATGATAAGGAGGAGGGGGTGCTGACCCGGGAGGGAGGGGTGCGCGGCTACCTCGACCTCCCCGGGCGCTGGACCAAAGTGGACGTGGGCGTGCCCGGGTCGTCCTCCACCAGCTGGGGCAGGAGGACCGCCTCAGGTCTGTCACTGCCTTAGACAAGTTCCTGCCAGAAATAATGATATAAAACGTCCATATAGGAATTCCACTAAATACGTGTGTTCAGATGATAAATTTAAAAACCTGAATCTCTTAGGATGTGTTTGTTTAAGATACACATGTACAAGTATGCATTGTAATATAACCCCAATGCTGGGTCCAGTTGTGTCAAGTGTTGGTTGTTCATGTCTTACACCAGGTGCCGACCCATTAGCGAGCACCTACCCACCCAAGGCGAGTGGGGCGGCCGAGGCAGGGCCCTCGTCCCGCCTGATGGGGGAAGTGGATGGTGCTACCACTGCGCTGACGGCTAGCGGCAGCAGCGCCGCCTCGGCACCCCCCAACGTGAACGCCACCTACACACTCAATGGGGAGTCCTCCTCCAGCACCTCCCCCAACTCTCTGCGCTTCAAGCACAAGAAGTCACTCAGAGACCTGGAGAAAAGTTCAGGTCAGTTGAATTGGTTTTGCAACAGGCTAGCTGTTGAAGAGGCAACGAGGGTTTTCTTAGAGTGACTACACCAATGTTTGTCCAAGAAAGTTTTTATCAAAGGTATAATCTGTCATTTTCACATGATGGCCATAAATAGGAGATGGCGACAACTCACGACCAGAAAGATAATTCCAAATGCTTGTTTTCAGATACTTTGGCAAAATTGAGAGAAAAAGTCCGTCAACAGAAATTACTTGCAGCAAGTGGTAAGTAAATCATCGTTACTGTTATGGCATAGCTATATGCCGCACCTGCGTGTAAGCCGCACCGGCAGGCCTGTCTGACTATGGGTACTTCTCTAATAGTTCTGTAATCGATGAAAAAATTAGAGGCTCTAAGCTTACCCCTCGGACAGTATAAATAAACAATTAGACATGATACAAATGTACTTCAAAACCCTTACCGCTTACGTATAACTCACACTTGACTTTGGGCAAATCTATAAGTGCATTGGGCTTCTGGTTTGATATATCTTGATTGAACCAAATTATAAACACTTTATCAATCTGGTAATGCGATGGGGGGAGGGGGGGCTTCTCCTCAACGCAAGAAGAAAACTGTTTATAAAAGGCTTGTGTATATGTTTGGGTATGTCAGGGGAGTCGCTGGCGGCAGGAGACAAGGATCTTCACATCACCCACTGTGTCAATGACCCCGTGGTCACCCGGGTAGCTTCCCGCCCGGCAGACCCACCCGTCATTGTGCGTAAAGTAGCAGCCGGCCCACCGGTACCTCGTTACCAAGGTAACCAACCTCTTCATACTCAGGGTGTATTTGGGGTTGGGGTATGTGGGGTGGGGTTGGGGTATGTGGAGTAGTTTTGAACCAGGAATACGTTTCTGCTCTCAGAATTGACAAATAACTAATTGTTCCTGAAATGATTTTGCAGCTTCAATCTTTTAGTCAATCAATTCAATCACTTAAACCCTAACCCTGAGTCATTAGTGATGTTAATCACACATTCAATCTTTTGTCTATGACGATATGGATATGAAAGGCATAACATAAACCTCATACAGTAAAATCTCATTATTGGCTTTTTGGCTTTGGGACCTTGTCCCCAAAGCCATTTACACCACTGACCAGAGTGTCAGCTTTTCGACAAGAAAAGACTAGCATAGGCCCCCTTGTTCATTGTTAGATACAGCCCTAGCTGGCCCTTAAACCTTGCTTAGGACTGGTATCCCCATGTGTCCTTGTAGGCATGTGCAAGACTAATTTATCCTAGATCTTGTTTTCAGTTACTACTTGTAGAACCAATGTACCTTGTGGTAAGGCCTAGACATCTTGTGAACAGCCATATTTTGAGTTCTCTAATGTGGCTGTCAATGGCAAGGATAGGTACCAGCCTAATAACTATTGACTCCTATGTCAAGCCAAGCTGTCAATGTCAATGCCAATTCCCATACTATGCACATACAGGACCTATACTAGAAGTTGAGTGGGTCCAGGGTGGCTCTTGAAATCACTCAAGCCCGCCCAAAGACAAACTGTGAAGTCCAACATAATTACCCCTCCCCCACCCCACACACACATGCACCAACCCTGAAATAATATTTTACAGTCTTTAAAGTTAGGCCATCACAAGTCCTCCTTGTGCCCCCCTCCTCCTCCCTGTGCCCTCTCCTCCTCCTCCTGCATCTGCCCTCTCCTCCTCCTGCCTCTGCCCTCTCCTCCTCCCTCCTTTCTCTGCCCTCTCCTCCTCCCTCTGCCCTCTCCTCCTTCCTATGCCCCCTCCTACTACCCCATCTACCCTTCCCCCCCCCCACTCTACCCCATTTTCCTCCTTCCTGTTACCTTCTCCTCCCTCTGCTTTCCCTCCTTCTGCCCCCTCCTCCTCCCTCTGACTGCCAAGATGGCTGCCGAAAACTCAAGATTGTCTGATTTCCTTGTGTGATACATGGATAATAGGGTTTTCTGGGATGTAGACTCCATTTTCAGGCTCAGAATTTCAATCCGGGAAATTTCCAAGATGGCCACCAAAAACTCAAGGTTGTCTGATTTCCATGTGTGATACATGGATAGTAGGGTTTTCTGGGATATAGAATCCATTTTCAGGCTCAGATTTTCAATCCGAGAAATTTCCAAGATGGCTGCCAAGATGGCCACCAAAAACTCAAGATTGTCTGATTTCCTTGTGTGATACATGGATAGTAGGGGTTTCTAGGATGTAGAATCCATTTTCAGGCTCAGATTTTCAATCCGGGAAATTTCCAAGATGGCTGCCAAGATGGCCACCAAAAACTCAAGATTGTCCGATTTCCTTGTATGACACATGTATAATAGGGTTTTCTGGGGTGTAGAATCCATTTGTAGGCTCCGATTTTTGATCCAGGTAATTTTCAAGATGGCTGCCAAGATGGTATTTGCATAGGCATCAATGGAGGTGCATTGGTACATTTGATTCCATTGGCACATATTGGATTCTATTGTTATGCCATACATGAATTGCATAAGAACCCCAGAAACACCAAAAATTATAAATCTATGCCCCCCTCGTTTTCTCACCTGTAGTTCATAACATTCCTATAAAACCCAAAGCCACTACGGCTTTGCCGTAAAATCCTTGAATTTGTCCCCTTGTAAGAAGGGCCTTGGGACCAGACAAATTTGCACATTGGCATAGAAGGGAACAAAGCTGCAGACCATGCAGCTAAGCCCTGAGTCGGAAACCCAGCTCAGCTTATTTGTCAATAGTTTACCAGACAGGAATGACAGAGATGCTGGAACTCTGACAGAAACAACAAACTGAGAGCCATCGAACCTTCGAAAGGCAAAAAGCCTGACCATACATGCTTTGACCAGGAAGGAATCGACAAGACTGATCCGTCTTCGGATAGGCCACTCGCTGCTGACACACAGACACCTAATGAAGGGTGAAAACCAACCGGTATGTCAGCAATGTCAAGTACCTCTGACCATAGAAGGATAGGGACGACCACCTCTGAGGTACAGCGTCTATGAACACCGTCCTCACTGACACTGGAAAGAAAGAATTTTTTACCTTCCTCAGGGAAACAAAGATGTTCGAAAAGATGTAAAAGGGGAGGAACAGGCCCCCCCTCCCCCCTGTGATCCGGTATTGTAGGCTGGAGAAGGTATTCTCTAGCCAGACGGAAAGTAGTTGCATGCTCGCCAGCCCTGATCTGCTGGCCCAATTGGTATGGAACTATGATGGGTTCACCAGTGTCAGGATAATGTGACTGGCCAGGTGATGTGTCTACAGGCTCCAGCACAGCACCTGTGTGAGGCAGCACAATAAAGGAGGGCCCGATGCCACGAACAGTGTCCCACCGCTACAAGCCGTGTCCCACTGCTACAAGCAGACTCACAAAGACATGCCCCATAGTTTGCTCCTTAGATACAATAATCCCTATAACCAATACTACACGATTTGTAACCCACTTCGGCAACATCACAGCCACAGATCCCAAAACTGACATTGGGAAACACTTTAGAAATAATGGCCATAAAGACCTAGATGACGTGGAAATCCACATAGTGGACTTCACAGTGAATATGCCGGAAAACTCAGCAACAAAATTGAACGGGACTGGATGCTAAAAGTACGCACCCAGGTACCGTATGGCCTGAATTTAATAGATGCCCCAAACTATTAATTCACTTAGAACTCAAAATATTCCTAGCAAAAATAAAACAACCCCCAATGCACGTAGACAAACAGCTCTTACCGGCTGCATGCATGGCGTGTAACAGCGGAACCTACCCCAATATTAAACAGCAGTGGTCTCTCCCCTGTGTACACCTTGTGTTCATCCCACTTACTTGAATTCATGAAACATAGATCAGGTAAATTCTCGCTGACTAAACTTTGATAATCAGTATCTAGTTTAAATAGTCAATTAATTAATTAACCGGTAGTCGAACCCTGAGTAATATACACTGCCTAATTTTGCTTTTTAAGACGTATTTGGGACATGGGAAAACGTTTGTCTTTCAGTTGCTGTTCCACATAGACAAAAGGGGACAAAACAGAGCCAAAGGCAGGATCGGGGGACAGATAATTCCTTTGAAAAAATGTCCAAAAACTCATTTTTTCTTCGTAATATTCACCTACGTTCTTCAACAATTTTTTCTATCTTTTGGTGTTATGGAAATGTACTAAAACCAAACTACCCTCGGTAACGGGCAAACCATAGGCTCCAAGGTATTATTATTTTTCGTTAAAGATAGAAATCAAATTTTGAGCCAAAGTTTTTGTACCTCTATCTTACTTCAAATACCATCTAACTTCAAAGATCTACCGCCAAGCCGGGCAAAAACTGGACATGTCCTGTGGTAACACATTTCAAGGACTGCAATACAACCCAAATGTCACAACCAAAGAGTGGCGCTACTGGTACTTCTCGTACTCCGCCAGATCGCAATGTGTGCAGAGCGAAATTATACCACCCATATGTTCTCCGTTTATCGTCCGATCGACTCGCTTTTTGATAGGGACAAAATCGGTTTTACGGTCAAAATCATCTGCAACACACGATGCCCCGCGGCCGACCGACACTGCCAAACAGAAACGGAGATGCTGTTGCCGTTTATGCTCTGACCGGCTCGCTCTTCGGCTGAGACGTAAAACGGCGGTTACGTGCTGCAGGGCACTGACACCGGCAGCCACCTGCTTGCCCACAGCCACCTGCTTGCCCACACCCAACTGCTTGCCCACACCCACCTGCTTGCCTGGAATTTGATTAAATAAGGAATGTGACCTATCAAAGTGGGTCAGCGTTTCCTGGAGATTATGATTCTGCTGTCAGAAATGAGAAATAATGTATTGTACTAAAATTAGGTACCTGATCATTGGGAATCGGCACTGTGTGTGTATGTGAGGGGGGGGCGGTTGTAAGCACTCAATCTCGGTGATTCAACATCAAAACTCACACATATTACACTCACACATATTACACTACACACATATTACACTACACACATATTACACTACACACATATTACACTCACACATATTACACTCACACATATTACACTACACACATATTACACTCACACTTCGGGGAGGGGACTTCGGGTAGGTTTATCCAATGGAAAAACAAATATCACACGCTAGATTTTAAGGGAGTACTATATCTAAGTACATGATAAGCTACAGATCCAGCTTACACTGAGTCATCTGTGAGGCCACTCACACGCTCAATCTTTTACATCAGTCATCAAGGTAGCACAACAGCGAGAGGTCGACACATCCTCGTATCCCGAAATTATAACCAATACCAGACCATGAAAACTGGCTATTTATAAAAGGAAGTTCCTTGTATGAGTCCTCCTTATAATGAGATTTCACTGCACAGTACTGTAGTGCACCATAACATGTCAATGGAGAACCTCAGGGCTAACTGCTAATTTATATTTCAGGTTTTAGTGAGGCTGAAATGAAGTACCGGCTGCCAGATGGAAAGATGGTGAAGGTGTCTGACATCCGCCGCCGGAAACTCAAGAAGATGCGCAAAGAGGCGCCACTCAAGGAGGTCCAGGGCTCGCTGATAACGGGTAGGAGACCCCACCAGGCGTTTAAGTCAATGAGGTTTTGGTGATGGGAGTGTAGTTACCTCAAAATGTTGGCCATTTCTAGTCTATAAAAATGGCTCGAAAAGGAATGGGGCGCTTATAAGATAACAGTGAGGGCACTTATTTTATAGGTCGAATACAATATGTCAGGTTGCTCTTCATTCCATATGAAACATAAATCCTGTGCATGGCAATTGGCTTTCATATGACTTTTGATTTTATAATGATAATTTTCACTTTACAGAATCTGAAGTGAAAAAGCCACCAAAATCTCTGCGGGTTATTGCACCCCCGAAAAAGCCAGCTAAAGCGGACAGACAAAGTAAGGAGACTTCAATCTAATGCTATGCCCATTTCTAACATTTCTATAAAATGACAATGACCTATTTTGATTCCGAGACACTTGTTAGTCTGTAGGGCACAATGACAGAGTTCCCCTTGTTAGGCTGTAAGGCACAATCATGTTATAGATCTGACTGTTTTGTCATTCCCAGCGGGAGACATCATCACGACACGGTCGTGGCGGGTCGGAGCCAAGCTGGTGCTGCAGGAACTTGGGCCCAACAAGCTGCCCAAGATGATGGACAGCCCGCCCTGCAAGGACACCCCTGACACAGGTCAGTCACAACCATAGCTTTACCAGTGAGACTTTACCAGCTGTATTTCTTTCCTCATTTCGCATAGTGACTTCAAATTTGAAAGGCAAATGGTATCTAAATGAAATTTAGTAATGTATAAAAAAACTTTATATATTACAGAGATGAAAGATGATAAGAAGTCCTCCTCTGTCCCGCTGTCGTCAGCGGCTCGCTCTGTGCTGAGGGACATGGAGGAGTCCGGTAAGTGTCGTTACCACACATTGCTTATGCCCCACAATAAAAATAGGTTGTTGTCCATGTTTTCTGAATTGCTGAGAGAAAAATAAAAGCTGTGCCTTAACCCAGTGATAGTATCTGATTACTTTGTATAGGTTCTGAGAATGAGGACGAAACTGAAAAAGACAAAGACAATGCAAAGAAGCCGCATAAACGGAAGCGTACCAAACCACCTCCTTCAAGCGCCCAACAGGACGAAGGTAATTGATTTCATGATTACATTATTTTAGTGAAACTAAGTAAGAGGTACCAGAACTAGAATGCATGTTAAAACCTTGTTGCTTAAAGAAAAAGAATCCCAGTTAGAATTCAGAATATGAAAAAATTACAAAAAAAATATTAAGAAAGTTTTACTTGTTGTTAGATGATGAGAAGGGAGGTAAGGTGCGTCACTATGACAGTGAGGAGGTGAAGCGATTCATGGCGCGGCAGCGGGCGGAGCGGCGGCAGCGGCAGCAGCAGGAAGCATCCCGCGCCGAGCAGCTGCGCACCCAGCGTGACGCCCAGCTAGCTGAGCTGTACAAGAAGCAGCGGGAGGGGGGCCGCAGTACGGGGGCAGCAGGCGCCCCCACCCGCCACCTGCCCCGCTCTGCCACCCACCACACAGCGCAGGACGACGGCATCAAGGTAAGGGGTGCACCCATCTACACCAACACATGGACAGTCCTAGCGGCACTTCTGGCTGTGTCTCACAAACTTGGTCCAATGTGTTCATCTATGACTGGGTGCCGTCTTTTTTACAATTTTTTAAGGTTTTACTAAGCTCTACATTAATGTGTACCGTTCTATAGTTAAAGATGTATGCTTTTAGATAGCCGGTCATAGACGGCACCCGGTCATAGACGGCACCTGGTCATAGACGGCACCCGGTCATAGACCGAAACATTGGCCCAACTTCGTGAGACACAGCCTTCTGTCTGCACCGTCGTACTCGATTTATGAATTTCAAGAACATCTCATAACCCGTACCTGGGCACAATCACTCCCTATTGAACCAAAAAAGAAATGCTTATAAACATAATCCTAGTATGCGGAATATGCTGGGACAAGTTTCCTCTCAGTACCCATGTATAACTAAGGCCTGTTTGTGTTACAGCACAGCGGGGAGTCAGACAAGGAGAACCGTGTAGGTGCGTGGGGGGAGGTGAGCAGCTCAGACAGCACCCTGAGTGGAGGCAGCGCCCCCGGCACCCAGCACATGGATGCCAGCCTCAAGTAAGCCACCCTACCTGTGGTAGCCTTAACACTGCCACAGCTTCTCACTCCATCTGGCTTACTTACTGCGTTTTAACTCTATGTGCCATATTTGACGTCATAAGCGCCCTTTTGACTCAATTACTTTTACGAGAGAGAAAAAACTATTTGAAAACAGACTCTGAACTTCTAAACTGCGATTAATTATTTTTACAAGCGCCCAGGGTACTTATTATGTCGAATACGGTATTATGTGTTTTACTTTGATTTTGCTTGTACACTGTGCTCTCTCTGACATTGGCGGTCGGTCCGAGTTTTACATCATCTTTACCCTTCTTGTGTCAATCAACCTTCTATATATTGAAACTCAAACACAGGTTAAGCCACCGATAGTCTATATTATATTGTTCAAACGCGAAATTTCTGTGAATATTCTTTTACATTCTTGAAAGATTTTTCAGTCCAAAGGTCACATGTTTCAGGCTAGCTGCTGCGGACGCGGAGTATTTTATCAAAAAGTATGCCACGCGCTCTCCTGATTTGACTGACCTGATCACCAAATACACTTCTGGTCGTAGAAATCGGTACGAATCACAAATAGTCGCATGTCCTGATACGGCTCCCAAGTATATGTAGTTGAATGTGTTCTGCATGTGTAATTGTTTCATATCATGGTCTCACTCTTGGCAGGAATATGGAAAATTATTTAATGCTATGCTATATAGATCACTAGATGTATCCATAAAAGATGTGCCGAGCAGAGCTAGCCCCTGTTTCCCGTGGTCGTGGATAACCATAGGTCAGAAGTCACAACCTTTCTCTTTTAATCTCAAGAAGATGAGTAAATAGACTCCTGAAGACGGTACATATACCATTGTGGTTTCCTGGTCCGCGACTCCAGATGACCACAGCAGACCAGTATTGCAGCATGTGTATAATCCGCTTCCTTGTGTTTTTGAGAATCTCCGTGTTAGTTGCACTCTATTCCACACCCTAGCTATATATATATGTCCACTTCTCTACCCATACCATAGTATTAAGAACTAGACTGAAACTTTATACAGAAGTTACTAGGCATTAATAAACTTGGTGTTATAAGCGTTACCTCGTTGCTTGCTTCTCCGTCGCCACACTAAATAACATACTGTGTATCATGTGGGCATTAATTACGAGATAACCTTCCTATCCAAAACTCACTTAACCCTATGAAGTTGATACACGAAGGGTCATCCTGATGAGTAAACTCACCAGGGATTCATTCATGCATCATGACAGCAAAGGGCACTGTGTGACCCTTAAAGAGCTACATTTTAAAGGCCAGCAAGAGGCTGTAAACAAACCCAGCACCATGACACTTTAATAGCTGCCACTTTGCTAACCATTTCCTCTGTTTGTATTATCTGATGTCGTTTACGCATACTTTATGGCGAATAGAAGAACTCTTGATAATCAGATATGTGCATTGCCTTGTAAACCTTACGCTCTATCACTATAAGTTGTCCTAAGAGGATGGTGTTGCTATATGACGACTGAACTAATGTTAGTTGTCTGTACAGTGACATGGAGGTAGACGACGCACCTAAAGCCTCAGGCAGTGACCCACTGCTGGACACCTACAAGGTTACAGCTGGGGGTGCCGAGGGTCCTGCTGCCCCCGGCCTGCGCTCCAACGACTCAGGCCTCGGTGCCACCGCCACACGCTTCCTGGCCGACTCCGGCCTCAAAGTGGATGACATCCTCTCCCGAATATCTGGACGAGCATCCGCCATTAAAAGCAACTTTGCTCCTGAGAGTGGTGAGTAGAATATGTTGGAAATCATACTTTAATTTGTTTTAATATCTATCAAATAAAGACACAAGGTCAATCCCATGGTTGAGTGTTCACTTGTCAGTAGTTGCTTAAACCAAATGATGGCCAACAGCGTATTTTGATATACATTGGGAAGATTCCCTTTTGCAATGGGATGAATGTTCTGGTGGTGGGCAGGCCCCTTTCCTACTGTCACATGGGTAAATGTCCCGCAGTCTGCAGAGTTTCCTCACAGTATATTGGAGTTGACTGTGTCATGTTGTGTTGTGCATGGTATGGTTGGTGTTTAGGTGCAGCAGTGAGTCTGTCTGCAGCCAGCACCATGCCCACCTACCTGCGCGACCCCCTCCCTATGATGCTACCCAACACGCCCTTCTCTGCCTCCACCGCCACTGCAGGTAAGGCACTCACCATACCTTGTATTTGGCCGATACACAGCGTTACTATTGTAATAAACGAGACTTTGCTCTCTTTAATGTCGGTGTTAGGCTATTAAGTCAAGAACAAGGTCGACACAGTTCGGATCAAGTGTACAGGTTGCGAATATAGGTTTATTCAATATAACCTAGACAGGCGGAGCTAATCCAGGCGAACTCCCTATAGAGTCCGGAGCAGGTCAGTAGGCTCGTAGCCGATATGAACATGGGTCTTTGCCCTATCACAGGTACAAAGGAACTGACGAGTTCCATCGGACGCCTGCTATATATAGGCAGCCAGCCTGCGCGCGCACACGCAGATCGGAAGCCTATAGTGACCTCTATCCATACCCCAAGACCGGAGTAGGTGCTGCCACCTACTTCCGAAGGCTGAAGGGTTCGGACAGAGTTAGAAACGCAGCGTCCAACAGAACCCGCCATATGAGTGACCCAAACCCTAGCTCCTACACTATTAAAGGCTTTACAATTATAATAGGTTTCCCGGTTTACCGGGAATTGATCTACTTACACCCATACAAAGGGGCCATCCATTAATTACGTACGCATAATTTTGGCCAAAATTGACCCCCACCCCCCCCCCCCTGTTGCACCATGTACGCATTGGGATACCCCCCCCCCCCCCCCTATGCGTACATACTCAAATCTTTTGGACCCCCCCCCCCCCCCCCCCCACCATTGTCAGCCTCAGCAGGGGGGTACTGGGGGATGAAAAGTAAGAGTGCATTTTGAAGAGAAAATTTGAAATTTAAAGAGGAGGGAACAGTCACCCCCCTCCTTCACTGATAAAAAGAGATACTAAGTAGAGGGGCTGTCAAGACTGCTAAGATTTTATCCAGAGAGAGGTATCAAGAAAATCAACTGAGCCCCCCCCCCCCCCCCCCCCCCGCCCCCCGAACCACAACAGGCTTTGTAAATTGTTTGATCTTATGTGTACAATGCCCCACATGATATCATCGTTCTTACAGGGGTAGTTCCAAGGGGTTCAGTAGCCCCCCCCCCCCCCCCCCCCGGAACTAAGATTCTAAGGTTCATCATAATCCAGAAGATTGTGAAAATGTTAAAAGGGTATAGCCCATCTTACAGCAGATACACTTGTTAGGCCTTCTACAGAGGATGTGTAGGAGGTATGGGGGGTATATGCCTCGGAAAATTTTAGAATTCTAGTTGGGTTTTGGGGCCCAAAAATACCCCTTTTTGTCCAAAATAAGCAGGAAAACTACCGTAATGCGTACACAATGCGTATGCCAGAATGACCCCAGACCCCCCCCCCCACCCCCCTTGTACGCATCTGTACGCATTTGGCTTGACCCTCCCCCCCACCCCCTCTTGATGCGTACGTAATTAATGGACGGCCCCAAACCCATTGACTTTGCCTTAGGTGAACCCTCCATAGACTTTGCATTGACCGACAGTCAAGGGTCCAAGTGTAAAAAGCTTTAGCAGTCCTGCACACGGCCTCAATTATTGCTACTCACAACGCTGTGGACATTTACCCTTACCTCCACGCACCAGCGACTAGGAGTTACCAGTCAGTGCTATTTATGAGTGATCAAACAAACGCAACCTCCGTGCTGGGTGCAGGCAGTAGGGTCAGTTCAGGTAAAACCACCAGTGGAGATCTGTCAGTGCTATTTATGGGTGATTAGTCTTTGGATTTGGAGTGTTTTTCTTGTCACGCATTGCAGCCCTTAAACCCGCAGTTCTTACTGCACGTCCACTGTCCAGTAACAGTCAAAGTGCAGTCGGGACAGGTACTCAGCTCTATATATAGGGGCGCTGGGCCTTTAGAGAGGCCCTGACATGATTTTTTGCCCATATACATTTGTCAACTACTGAGCTGATGCCAGACTAAAATGGCATTGTTTGTATCTGTAAGGAGGTCGCCAAACTAACGTGTGCTGTACACGGCCTAGCCCAACACTGCATGTGTGCACAGAGCCACAGACAACATCTCTCAACACCTCGCCATTTGCTACGTCACTGGCAGTATGGATGGATGGAGGAGGTAAAGGGAGTACCGTATCATCGCGTTTTGGGGCCGGGTCTTGAATAGGCGCCGGGTGAGTCTAGGCATGTACGTCTCTGGTCTAGGTCAAAGCCTACATGGGGTTGGCTGGGGGGGGGGGGGGTTAGAGCAGAGGATACATTAGGATTAGCATTTAGGTGTGAAAGAAAGCCATCCAATTAAGCTGTTGGGGGAGGTGGGGTGTGGGAGTTAGTTGCTCTAACACCTCAGTGTGGCATTCATCCTGGGCATTCATGCAGTTTGCCACTGTCATTACACCCCTTGTATCTGGTATTCTCTGTGTATATTATATACTTTTCCCAGCAATACAGCTCTAAAATAAATAGGCGTCTGGTCTTGAATAGGCGCCTCCCTTGAATAGGCGCCGGGAGTAAAGGGCATTGAAAAAAATAGGGCCCCAAAACGCGACGATACGGTATACAGGTGGGAAAGCTATGGCCTATGGGTTGCTGCAGATGGGTCAAAAGGCGACCTCCGCTGTTTTCCAGGTGACTTTTGGACAACCTGGGCTATGATATAAATGATCTGAAAAAGCGACTACCGTAAAACCTCGCGTATAAGCCACAGCTAGTACGCGAGTCAGATCGGCGGTGTGGCTTATAGAATAGGACCAGGGTCAGGGTACAGCTTATACATAAGTTTTTGCTACCATGATGCAGTACTAAAGGTCACCATAATCAGATCTCTAGTGCTGCTTATAGGATCGGCCCAAAGTCGGGGTGCGGCTTATACGCGAGGGAGAGATCCCGCTGCACCCCCTATGGGAAACGGGGTACATTCTTGTGCTAAATATTGGTGAATATGGACTGTCAATGTTAAAGCAATGGGATGCCCGTTCCCCACAGCAGCGTGAAATAACCTAGGTTGTATTGCACGCTGTGCCCGTATTTCACGTTCGTAAGGGAGGTGGGGGGTCACTATGGGGTCGCCATGGGGTCGCTACGGTGCCGAGGGTCACGTGACCTGCGCGGAATTCAAAATGGCGGCACCACGGACGTAAACAAACACCGCGGAAGTAAAAAAACATCGTGGAAGTAAGAAAACATGGACTGCAAATCTATTTTAGATCAAAATGCCCTGAAATAAACACAGAGCTTCACTTAAAAGTCACCTCGTAACTGGTTACTGCACTTGCGGTGCTTGGGCCGTATTGCACTAGGCCTACGGCCAGCGTGCAATACGGCCCAAGCACCGCTCGTGCAGTAACCAGTAACTCGGTAACTTTAGCATGCAGCTCTGTCTATTTATTTTTTGAAATTCAATATTTAAAAAAATGTAGCTCGGGACCTCCTACTTTTCTTTTCAAAAACCTAAAGAAGCGGCGGCTAGTACGCGAGTCAGATTGCCAGTGCGGCTTATATGATCAGCCTAAACTGAAGGTGTGGCTTATACGCGAGTTTTTCCCAAGTCATATTTCTAAAAAAATCATTAAATGGCCGTCATATGAGCCCAGGGGCTACAGGGACTGGTAAGAGTCGGCGGGGGGAGGGGGGCAAGCACAGGTTTGTGGCGGTCATTGTGGCGAAATTTGTTTGGTCCCCCCCTCAGGCAAGTTAAAATTCAGCGCGGTCGACCCCTTTGAGCTATAGTAACGCGCTGGCTTTTTCATTTAAAAGGGGTGTAATTTTTTTGGTCCCCCCCTTCAAGGGGGCCAAATCTTTTTGGCCCCCCCCCCAAATCCACCCCCCCCCCCCCACCCCCCGTTGTTAAAAAATGACCACTCCCTAAGGTATATTGTGGAAATATTTGGAGTGAATCTAGATACTTTGGATCCGTGATAGGCAACCACAGCACTCAATGATGGCTATCTCGAATTGATGGGGTGCCAACTGCTTATGAAATAAAGATCAAATAGAATTAGTTTTTACTAGTATCAAATTATTGCAGCTACAATTTTAAAGTTGTCTGAAAAGTCATGGAATTTTGTAACAATTTGCTGTGTATCATGGAATGGCATAGAAATAATGGAATGAATATAACAAAATCTCCTAGAATGTACCGTTTGCTTTCTAGATTTTATAAATTTTCTCGGGTGCTCATCCTCCAACCTCCACAACGATGTTATAAATGTCATGGAAAATTGAGATTTATGTTATGGAATTCAATCTGAAATTTTTGTGGAAACCCTGATGATTGTTCCTGATGCCACCCCCTGCCCCCTCCCCTCACTTGGCCACGTGCTGAAACTGATCTTGCAGCTAAGCTCCACAATCTGCGTCCCATAGCATCCTCGTTGCACTTGCAAGATGTGACATTGCTCTTGCCTTAGGTGTCCTTAAAACCTGAATTCCCTGTCTCAGCCATAGTTATTAGAGTTATTAATTTATAGACCTCAGGAAGTCACTATTGTCTTGTCAGATTATGTTGAAGTCGTCAGAAGTACAGAATACACATTATACTATTGTTTTACAGCAGCAGGTCTCAACAGTCGGCAGCAGCGTATCCGTGCGTTGGCTGAGAACTCGTCCCTCCTGACTCACCGGCTGGCCTCGGAGCAGCAGCGCCTCGCCTCCATAGGACACTCCCAGTCTGCTGCAGGTAGGCACCACTCTGTGTGTTAGCCCCTATTCAAAGTACTCCTTTTACGATCCACATCATTAATATAATGTTCATGAATTTCTATTGCTCAGGATTGTCCCTTAACATGACTGAAATAGTCTAAACATAATAATGGCTGTGTTTCCCACAGAGCGCTGGGCCCTGCCGCGCGAGGAGTCGGTGGAGGAGGATGGTTACCGCAGCCGCTACGACCGCATGACCGGCCGCAACTACCACATCTACGACTCTGAGCTACCCGGTATGTGGCTGTCTGATGTACAAGTATACACAGATATACAAGACATGAGAAACTCACCCCTCCAATGTGGATTGAAAATAACAATTTACATAACATATAATTACGATTTTACTGATCTCTGTATATGTTACACTTTGTGCTATCTCTTTATGAAATATTGTTTTGTTACCAGGAGTTGGCAACTTGTCACGACCCAAGTCCACACACACCGATACAGGACGTGTCTACCAACACATGAAATCTGTGAGTCTATAAACACTTCTTGTCGTGCGATAAATTCACATGTTTAGCTTACAGTATTATCCCATGATTGATGTTGTAGGGGCTAGGGTTATACGGGTTATTATATGACGGGTTCTGTTGGATGCTGTGTTGCGAGCTCAGTCCGAACCCTTCAGTCTGACGGCAGGTGGCGACACCTGCCTCGGACTTGGGGTATGGACAGAGGTCGCTATAGGCTTCCGGTCTGCGTGTGCGCGCGCAGGCTGGCTGCCTATATATACCCAGCATCCGATGGGACTCGTCGGTTACTCTGAGCCACGCTGGTGAGGAGACCCCGTGATCATTGCGGCTGATTCGCCTACTGACCCGTTCCGAACTCTATAGGGAGTTCGCACACATAGATATTGCCTGTCTAGGTTCTTGAATAAACCTATTGATTCGCAACCTGTAAACACTTGATCCGAACTGTGTTGACTTTGTTCTTTAATTGATACTCTACCAATATCATAGAGACACAAAGTATCGTTTATTACAATGTTATACTGTTCTATCGTTGTTCATCCAGGATGATGGGATGTCTGATCTCAGTGACTCAACACTACATGAAGACGACCTGTATCAACCCCTGCCAAGCTCAAACGTAAGCCAACATTCTCATTTATCCCCATCTTTGTCGGTGCTCCACATCTGAATCTTACAAGCCCATCAATATGGTTCCAACATGCTCTCCCAGTCATAAGTATTCTTTCACTGTCGGAAGAAATGCACTACCTCTAAAACAAGTTAATGCTTTTAAGCTTTGCCACCATCATTTCTTTGAGTTTCCTCCACACCAGTAGTGGATGCTGTGTACTGCTTTGTGACCCCCGCGTGTGGTTTCAGTATGTGCCTGGTAAGATCCGGCTGGCGGGCAGCACAGTGGCGCCAGCGGGTGGCAGAGAGTTGCGGCCGGTGTCGGCAGTGGGTCGTTGGGAGGAGCCGCGCGCCGACCCCTACAGCATCCTCAACGTGCTGTCACGCCGCAAGGACCCCCTCACAAGTAAGGCACACACTGCACTCAGTGTCACTCACTGAGTGTCTGCTACAGACATGTGCAGCAAGAAAGGGTGACTTTTCAGAAAAGTTGTTGATCAAATTTTTGAACATTTCTGAAGTGTGACCTGACAAATACATAAAAATAACCTCAAAATCCTACATTCTAATATATACTATTTGAACGATAAATATCCTGTGAATCTGCTGATATCAGATGTTTGCAAACATAGCCATCACAGACAATGCTAAGAACCCAATGTAAACACAACTTTATTGACTCAGGGTAAATCATCCCTGAGTAATATACGTCTACCAATTTTGCATTTTAAGACAATTTTGAGACATGGGAGAATCGTTGTCTTTCAGTTATTATTCGAGATAGACAAACAGGGAAAAAATGAAGAGATAGGCAAGATCGGGGGACACAATTTTCCTTCAAGAATTTTTTTTAAATCTCATTTTTTCTTTGAGATATTCAACTGCGATCTTTAACAAATTTTTTCTCTTTCGATACTATGTAAATGTACTAAAAAAAAACTACCACCCCTGCTGGGCACCCATAGACTCCAAGGCATTAACTTTTTGGGTGGAAGATAGAAATGGAATTTTCAACCATTCTGCTGCTATTTCTCTCTTCTACCCCCAAACCGGGCAAAAACTGGGCATATTATACCACCAGGACCAGATACATGGTAGAAAACATGGGGTGTGCAAGCTTTCACAAACAGTGGGTCAATTTGCCTATCCCCCTGTGTTAGTGGGGACCTTCATGATGGGGGCATGAAGGAGTAGAATAACTTCATCGGGAGCCTTCCATAATACCAATGGGCATACCGGATTCGTAAAAGGCGACAAAACTTGAGGGGTCTCGTGCCTTACTGCTGTGATCAGTCACGTAAGCTGTTTTGGCATCCGCTGCCCATATGCGCGGGCCCGGGCCTTCTTGCTGGTGGTCTGACATGGGATCTCTCCTCAGTGAACCACGTCTGAGATATCAAAGGCCGTGGTTTGTCCGGCCCTGCCTACTATGGTACTAGCCCAGGTATGTAGGGCCAGGCAAATAAAAGAACACTTGCTATCCTTCGAAAAGAGTAGGGGACGTGCCCCGGTAGCGGTTTTCTCCCTCACCTCATAGATGCGGTCATTCATTTCATAGATTCGATCATCCATAGATGCGGTCACTGCTGTATTGGGCAAGCAGCATATAAATATCTGTCCTACTACTGCAAGGCAGACTACCACTATTTGTGGATGACTCCTTGCCAACTTGAGATGTCCCGTGAGGTACTTGATGTACGTCTGGACGTTAAACAAATCAATCAATCAATATCACGGTCTAGGGAGGGGGGTGGTGAACAAGATATTTTATTTTATTTTATTTTAAAGTCTCTAGTTCAACCCACACTCGCCGATCCATCTTGGACCATCTGTAATCATCCAATAGGGTCCATAAAGCATACGTAATTTTCGTACTGCGTGAGATCTCAACCGTCAACGTGTGCAGAGCAAAATTGTACCACCCATATCTTCACCGTTTATCGTCCGATTAACTCACCTTTTGGTAGGGACAGAAGGCGGTACATGCCCGCAGCCTGCACCTGTCATCCAGACCCACCTGTACACCCACACCCACCTGCTGTCCCACACCCACCTGCTCATCCACACCCACCTGCTGTATGACACATGACTTGAGGGTACTTTTTAACAAGGAATTCATTTCTGATGCGAGAATTGACTAATGAAAGATTATAAGGGAGTACTATATCTAAGTACATAAGTTACATATCCATCTAACCCTGAGTCATCTGTGAGGCCACTCACACACTCAATCTTTATGAAAAAGCCACCCTCTCTTGCTGCATTGGTCTACAGCATACATAATGGATTTATCTGCAGTAAGGTGGGAGACGTGATGGCTACACTTCTATCTGCAGATAATTTCTGGCACATTACACTCACATTGAGTGTAGTGTGACAGGCACCTTCCTTTTTTTACTGCTATGGTGGGGATGCATCTAGATAATAGTTCCCATATCTACAATGTCAGAACCTCTGCATGTCAGATTCAACAATCTATATCACAGTCTATGAGACCAGCCTATGTAGATACTCTGTAAACCTTGAAGGACTATGTAGTGCCTGGGCCTCAAAGCGGCATTGTCAAGCCAGAGACATGTTCTTTAACATAATAACTGTACACCTTTAATAAAACACGTGAAGCAGCCGCCATGTTGTGTTACAGGAGACCCGTACAAGCGTGTGGGGCTGTTTGACGACACAGAGGCAGAGGAGGATCTACAGGAGCACAGCCTCAACTCTCAACACCAACTCTCTGACAACGTCTCCCTCTCTGACGACTCCACATTCACAGGTACCCACCCACCTCCTCTCACTGTGTCATGTCCACATGGAGAAATACTCAAGTTCTACCTAGTAACTAGTTCATCAAAATGAATATGCAAATATTCCCCAGTAGGATTCCACTATGGGGCTCTGAAGCTGCAGATAAATACACTGCACTATCCTGTGTGGAGTCATAGATGTACCTTGTAATTACGTCCGTTCTACTTCTCTAGGTGAGGCGCCGACAGACAAAGACAAGTCAGTGCGGCAGCGGTCGCAACACTCTGCCTCACAGCGCTCCCGCAGCCCGGTGTCAGTGTCGCAGCTGTCAGAGGACGACTCAAGTCTGACCGACTATACCAAGTCTCACCACACGGAGAGCCGCAGCCGGCCGCTGCCCAGTCAGCGTAGCGCCCGGAGCGGCACGGGGGCCCTGAGCCACTGCAGTGTGGGCAGCCGACACAGCCCCACACACAGCCTCAAGGCCACCAGCGCCCGCTCAGACAGGAAAACCACCTTGTAAGTCATGCAGGGTGCTGCTAACTCTCTGTGTGTCATTAACACATGTCACATGGAATTTGATGACTCATTGTGATTAATACTTGATAAACTAAAGATTCTGTCATGGCCATGGGGTCTATCTTTTCCCGACTTATATGAGCGTATCAGATTTTGTATATATCGCAGATGTGTAGCCTTGAAATTGAGTTTCAGTGTGACCTTGTGACGTCCAAATCTGAACATACAACCAATTAACGTGTTCTAAACCTAATGGCGACATTTGTCCTTGCTCTAGTAATCCCATTGTGTGCTGGGTTAAAAGACCCTTTACGTGTACAGCGTGAGGACTAGTCAGCTGGGGTGGATGTCTTGTTGCTGTGTTGTGAGTGGAGTGCTAAGTGTGTTGTTTGTCACTGGGGGCAGGGAGGAGAGGCAGGCACCGGTGGTAGACACCCGGGTCCTGCCACCACCAGAGCCCACCGCTGTGGAGGAGGAGGAGGAGGATCAGGACGACACGCTGGAGGGACCACAAAGTCCCTCCATGGCCAGGTGAGGCCGACATATATTGTGTTCAACATCGGCGTCCAAGTGATGACTATCTCGAAATGAACCAACTTTAAAATATGGAGATACATTCACATGTTGTACAAGGCCACACTGGCACTGGCTTTTACATTGCCAGCCTTAAAACAATATAAGATTGTCAGTCAGCTATTAACAATTGTCGAAATACAAATGTTTTATGAATACCGGTACTTGCATGAATATTTTTTCATGACTTTGATATAATCCATCTTATTCAAACCCATTCGTTAACTAATACCCCTGCCACTATGAGGGAGAATATCAATGTAAGGGAGAATATCAATTTTATATTCGATGATTGAGTTTCTAAGTCAGGTGTAGACATGTTGTGTCCTGTTTTAGTGAGCTGGATGACAAAATGGAAGATGGGGATGATGCAGCATTGTCGGTCGAGATTTCAGACGTGTCAGAAAGTTCAGATCTCTCCGTGCCTGATCGCTCTGCTGGTAACCGACGAGCCTACGTGAGTGTTCACATGATATAAATAAGAAGCTTGTTTTGATGTTGTTATAATGAACCATTATTACTGGACATCGATTCTCTGTCTCTTTGTAGCTCTATAGTGATCGATGCCCAGTTTTATACTTCAGACCAGTGGCTCATTTTGGCTGTTTTTCGCCTCACAGATTGCTCCTAGCGCAAAATCCTGACTAGGTGTCAATATATTCTCTATGCCAATGTGTAATATGAGGGTAGAAAACAGTGGAACCTCAGTTAGAAAAAATCCTACTGAACAGTTTTTGAGAAAATTAGGGTTTTCTTGCCTTTTTTTGCTGTTTTTAGTACATTTCCTACATAACCCGTGAACGTCAGCATTTCTCAATTTTCAGGTATTTGGAATTAGAATTTGACATTTTTTTATTCGCAGTAGGATTCCTGAATACCGAGCCATTCTACACAGGGTGTTATTTTGAATAAATATAAATCATTTGATAGTGTATTTGGTCTCCGAAATAGAGGGAGTTTGGTCATAGTTTAATTGATTGTTGACAATCCAGTCAAGGGCTATTAGGTTCAGTTCAGTGCAAGTTGCAAAACAAGTGACTTGCACTTTTTAACTTGACCTCATGTCCACTATGTAGGTCTTCACTATGCATGGGTCTATCCAGAGTCCATCAATGGGATCACGCATGGAGGCAAATTCCGCAGCTTTTGGCGAGAAAAAAGTTCAAAATCGCAAAGTCGTGAAATTCCCCTAAAAGCCCCCGATTTGGCGAGAAAAAATTTCAAAATCGCAAAAAAGTGAAATTTGCCTAAAAACACCTGATTTGGCGAGAAAAAAGTTCAAAATCGCAAAAAAGTGAAATTTGCCTAAAAAACCCCTATTTGGCGAGAAAAAAGTTGAAAATCGCAAAAAAGGGAAATTTCCCTAAAAACACCCTATGACTGTAGCATGAATGCAGACACTCATGGACACAGACTCATGTACACCCACACAGACATACACATAGGCATGAACATGGCCTTCTCCTTCATATAGCAACCTATGTATTTCTACTTTGATGAGACTGAATATAGCTTTCTGTTAGAAGGACTCTGATACATGGATGTCCATGTCCAGTTTTAGATATATACCCATATAGTGCATTGGAGTGCTATAATGTTGGACTGCTATATAGAGGTCCAAATTTCCCCCCCCCCCCTGTTGTTAAAAAATGAGCACTCCCTAAGGGTAAATCCGTCTCATTATGCGAGATAAATTGTGTCCATGGCTTAGGAGTAAAGGCTCATATAATTAGAGCAGAAGGAGGTCGGGTGAACGACTCATTGAAGTCAATGTTAAGAAGATGTTGCAACGTTGCTTGTTCCCTCCAGGCGCCTGGAGGTATCGCATACCGCCCGGGCCTGGTGAGTGGCCGTCTGTCCCCCGGGGGCCTGGAGCGCCGCATGACGGCAGAACTCAACCTACTGGAGAGCATGGAAGAGTCTGTCCGACAACTCACCAAGGTCGACAAGACCAGAGGAATCTCTATGGCACAGCAAGAATCTGTGTCACTAGCACAAATACTCAAGGTGAGGATATTGTGCACTTTAGTAAAGCCTTGATACAAGGTATCTGCGAAACACATTTCTTGGGTTTATTGAAAAACTAATGATTGTAGAAAGTCTTCATAGGTTCATGGTCATGTGTTCTTGTGTAAATATATTTTCATAATATTGAACTTACACAGATGGGAGTCAGATTCATATTGTTCATTTAGCTCAGTATAGATTTATACTGGTAGACTTTTGTTCTTCTGGATGTCTGCTTGAATATTTTGGCGAAAGCTGTGACAACCAATCAATGTATTCTAGACTGTCTTGTATACAAGTGTGTTACAGTTGTATGGAGACTGACAGGTGACTTAGTAGTAGGCTCCTGATTTATTTACAATATATCCCCGTTATTCACAATATGTCCCCCGTTTCCTCCCGGTGCAGGCACAGGAGCAGGGGCATGCCCAGCAGCTGTCCGCGTACCAGCGCGACTCTGCGCTGCTGACCCGGGAGCTGACCGCAGCACAGCGCACAGCCGCCTCGGCCACCGAGAGCGCCTCCCAGAGCATTGAGCGGGCGCGGCAGGAGACCACCCGCTCCCTGCAGGAGTCGACCATGAACCTGATAGCCACCCAGTCTGAGGCAGCCAAGGCCACCGCCCAGGCCGCCCGCCAGCTCGCAGAGGTACACACCTACCCACTGTATCCGTGTGACACTTAAAGTAGGCAGATTCAGAGATGGCTCCTTCCTACTTCCCAACTTTATCTATTAGGGAGTAGCATGTTGATCTTTGAATAATACTAGTATCTGGCAGTACCTATTTTGGCATCAAATGCACTCTTACTCATACTGATTAGCAATAGACCCCTCAGAGCTATATAGATGTAGCATATTATATATCATTATTAAGGGTGCCCTTGTGTATGTAGCCCGGCATGTGGCTGTCATTGACAAAATGCACATAATGTAGCACTTGGTGTTTGGTAGGTGAAGGTGGCAGCCTCAGGTGCAGCAGCAAACATCACCAATGAGAATACGTCCCGCCTCATCCACGACACAGCTGTAGCCACCGCCACCGCTGTCTCCTCCGTACTGCATGACAAGTTCGGCACACGGGTTAGTCACGCCTGGTAACAATCCCTCATGTAGAACGGCAGTTACTTCAAAAGCCGAATTCTGCTTAAAACCCACTAAACCCATGGCTTCTATAAAAACAGTAATAGAAATAGTGTGTGTAGAGACTTCGTGTTGGATGTATCTGAGTGAGGCGGTACTGAATGCTGCACTGTTTCAGGGTGGAGTGGGTGCAGAAGACCATGGCACACAGTACTCACGGCGGTCTGCCTCAGTGCGTGTGTCCGGGGACTCCTACACTTCAGACACGTACGAGTCTGACTTCTCTCAGTCTGCCACCACCACACGCTCCCACACCCGCAGCAAGCCCGCCCCCGCCTCCCGACCAGACTCCAGGTAAGTACTCTCATTGTAACATAATACAACAAAAATAATAGGTTGTCAAGTTCATAATTTGTGGCATTTAGTAAGAATGTTACTAGAGGATATTTACAAGGGTTTCATCTTTCAACCCAAACTCATCTGTGTCTTGCTGTCTGCACACATTGTATTTACTTAACTTTTAACTAACCATGCTTCCTACAGGGTCAGTTACTCTATGGAGGTGGAGACGGCGAGTGCGGGTACTTCCCCAGCCGGTACAGGGTCGGTGAAGACGGGTAGTGTGGTGACGGCCAGCGACCTGTCCAAGCACACGGCCTCCTCCATAGCCACAGAGTCCGGGGCGACAGGGGCAGCCGACTCTCACGACAACAGCAAGTCTGAGAGCATCATGGAGGAGGTGTTCACCGGGAAAAGTGAGTCTTTGAAATGACATGGCATTAGATTGTCAATCTTCAAGTTCAACGATATGTACAATTAAGTCTTATTTGAAAATATGTTTGGATTATTCAATGATAAAAAGCAGGGAAAATGTGCAGACGCCACTCAAAAATAATGATAACCGACTCCATTTGTCTAAAAGAACAATTCAATCTGCTTTAGCATTAGATATAAGAGTTAAGTTTGCCCCTATGTAGTGGAGTGATCAGTAAGACTAACCCTGCCTGTGCTGCTGCAGTCCCAGATGACTACTCCATAGACTTTGACACATCGGTGACGGAGGAGGAGATGGAGAAGTCGCTGCGGGAGATGCTGCCCTCCCAGGACCACCGCAAGAAGATCAAGAAGACCAGCAGCCAGTCCGACCTCTCCTCTATCGCCTCCGACGACCACAAAGAAGGTCCGCCGTCATTTACACATTCATCCGTCATGGTTAAATGGGTTTACATCTTTCAGATGTTCGTATAGATAACCTTTCTCGTCATCAAGACGTTTGCTTGGTCATTTGCTCAGGAATTTCCCCTGGCGTTGCATAAACAAATCACTCCATAATGTTGTGAATTGTAACACAGAAAAGAAAATTGGACTAAAAATACCATGTGGTAAATTAATATGTATACAGATATGCATGATTTGTGTTTACAGTTGTGAACTCGCTGGGCACCCCGTCGCGGCGGCTGAGTTTTGAGGGAGACTCGTTCACCAAGTTCCAGGTGGACATGGTGCGGCAGTACATGCGGGAGGAGGAGATACGCGCCCAGCACCAGGTACCGGGTTAACCCGCCTCATTGTGCTTTAATGTACTCAGTCCTTTGTTGTGATGATCATTTTGCATTATGACCCAAAAAGGACATGCCACCGTTATACTGATCAAAAGCTCCTGTCAGCAGAGAAGACCAGGAATGTCTAGTGACATGTCTGTGAACAAGTACTCAAGACTCAATAGCTACCGTAAATTCCCGCGTATAACCCGCACCCCGACTTTGGGAGAATCTTATAACCAGCATCTGGGGTCTGAAAATGGCCTTTTTAGTACTGTACTATACTAACAAAAACCCGCGTATTACCCGCACCTAGACTTTGAGAATATCATAAAACCTGCACTGGGGGTTTGGTTCGCGTATAACCTGCAGGTTATACGCGGGAATTTAAGGTATGTTAATATCCTGCAAATTTTAGGTCCCATGTTCTTTTGGTCAAGATGGTTTGTCAGTATTTACCTTATACTGATACCGCTACAATTAAAACCTACATCCCGACTCATTATCCACCCATATTATAATCCAAGAACTATGACTGCTTGACTCTTTAGAATGACATGGTCCAATATTTTTCATATTTCAAATCCTGCTTAAATGTGTTTCAAATGTTAGTGCAATATCATATTTGGAGGATAGGGCACAATACAATGTCATCTATATGCAGTAAGAGCCCAATTACAGGTTCAGATGTGGCCCAAGTATAGCATTTTACAGTGTATTTTCAATGGGGGAATTATAGTGTGCACTCCAAAATTAGTAAATTGAGCCATAATCTGATGATTAGCCGAATTCTAAGCTGAATCCTAGGGAATAACAAGTAGTTAGCAATGAAGTATGCCCATAAGGAACATTCTGGTTAATTTTTAACTAAATTAATTTTTGAGGCCTAATCATCGGACCATGTCACTTAAGGATGGCATGATGCATTCATGCATCATGAGTTGGTCGTCATGATGCATGAATGAGTTACTCGCTAGTCCTGCATTCAAGCATCATGCCAACCCTATAGAGTTGAGACACGCCCGATGGGTCGGGATGACATGCCGTCCTTACAGCGTCAGTGTACTAAGTCTTCCCCTGGTGTGTGTAGGGGGCGCTGCTGAAGCTGCGTGAGCGGGCACTTAAGGAGAAGACACAGGCCGAGCTGGCCTGGTTGGAGCAGCAGAAGACGCGCGGCCGTGACAAGGGAGCTGACGAGGTCTACCCGCTCATCAAGAAAAAGCGCCGAGGGCTGCTCCTCAAACTACAGCAGGAACAGGTACCTCCAGCACAGCATTACGGACTGTAACTGTTAATAAAATGATAATTTTACATGGGTTTATTTTAATATCAAAATGTTCATAGTAAAATAGACCCTTATAAAATCAGAAGATGTCAGAGCATATTAAAACAGGCAATCCAGGCCCGCGTCATTCTGTATCTTTATCCACTGTTAATACTGAAATACATACTTGAAAATATCAAAGTATAGCAACGTGATCAATTCACTCTTTAGCAGCTTTCATCAAATAAGTGAACTACCTGCCTATCCTGTGTATATCTACAAGCATGTGTTTGTGTCTACCAGGCAGAGATCCGGCGTCTGAAGGAGGCCAGCAAGGCGGCCAGTAAGGAGCGCCAGTTCCTGCTGCTGCAGTCGCAGGAGATAGCACGCCTCAGACAAACCACACAGCAGGTAAAGCACCCTGCATGCACCCGCCCTGTGCCACTGTAACCAGCCCACTGTATTAAAGTTGGAATATCGGCTCAAATAACAATACAATAATTTATAGATTAGAAAGAATTTAAGGTGACACTATTCTGGCCAGATCTTAGAGGAATGGGCAAGGCTTTTAGTCCCCTCCACACCACTCTCTCCCAAATACGTGTCTGGTCCTGAGTCTGAATTATAAGCTAGACTATAAAGGAATAAGTTCAGTGATTGTAAAAACACAAACAATTACTATTATTTACACTGAATTGCAAAGTTTATATTACAAGGTAACCCAGTGGGGCAATTAGCAGATATTCCAACCTTTACGCCATAAATTAGAATTACTGGTTACTGCAAGGTCAACACTACTGAGTTACATGACATGGGACAAGGAAGCAACAGATGATATGTTTGCCAGTATTTTACAATGGCCAGTCTATGTATACTTGGTCAGTGTTTAACATTTCCCTTAAAGCGTTTGTTGACCAAGGATACCTTTATCAAGAATCTTATCTCTGAAATCTGTTGTTTTTTTCAATAAAGATTAAGACTAACTTTTCATTTCGATCTAGAAAGCACTTAATACTATCAGACTTCCATAACAAATTAATGGAAGTCAATTTGTGAATATTTAACTCAGAAACAATAAAGAACCGGAACTAACTGTTTGTCCTCCCAACGGAAAAAAACGTTGGTATTTAGATTAATATAACCAAATCCTTCACTAATTCATTACAATATTAATGAACTTCAATATCAACAATAATGCAGGCATGGGATTCTCTCCCTACCCCCCCCCCCCCAAACCCCTATCCTTTGATAATGTGTAATAATGACCCCAATGGTTCTCCCAGATCCACTGGGAAGCCTTTATACTGAAGGAGGGGGTGGTGCTTTGTCCCTTCCCTGAGTGCCTCAGTGTGTGATGCGGCCCACTGTGTGTGTCCCATGCCTGCAGTACTGCCTGGTGTGTATTAACGGGTGTCGGTGTGGTGGTACACAGATCACAGAGCTGACGCGGCGCGGGGGCAGCGCCAAGGTACAAGAGTGGCTGTATGACCTTGACTCAAGTAGTCTAGAACTAGACACCAATTCCGGCTTGTCGCAGGTAACATCTTCTCTGACCTCCCTACCTCCTCCTGCATCCCCCACTACCTGCTACATTTAAGGTGCTGCCTCTGTCAATCAATCAAAGCCTGTCTGTCTCTCACCTCCCCCGTCTGTCCTCAACAGCCACCACACTGTGTACTCTCTGCAACGGTTGAAATCCCCTCGGCATATGGTCGACGCTCGCTACTTCCAATACTCACTAAGGATTACCCAGAGTTGTGGACGCTAATGACATAGGGAGAAGAGGAAGGTTGTGTTGGGGGTCCATATCAAGTATAGAGGGATTCGCAGTGGCAAAGGTCGACTAGGGGACCGTCTATCTGTAGAGTAAGACCTCAATGTCAAACACGGAAGAAGCAGCAGTGTCGTGTCGGCAGTGCATGGTAAGGGCCATGCCTGGTGTGACTCAAACTGCCCAGAACCTACTCAATGCTGAACTTACTGATTAGGGAGTAGACAGAACAAACTCATCCCACTAGGACCTAGCCCATCTAAAGGCAGCTTAGTGCTTCAATGCAGTTTGCTCTTTTGACGTTAACGGATACCTCACTAGCGCTGCATAATGCCATCCATGTATCATGCCCTCCCTATGAGGTTGATACACTTCCAAAGGGTCGGCACGATGAACCAACGATGTCCCGTTGAGTTACTCCCCAGCGCTGCGTTTGACCTGGTGCATCACGACACAAAAGACTTGTGGCATGATGCTGCCTCACGGGTAGCTACTCATAGGGTCAATGTGTTGCCGTTACGTTAAGGCTCCCAGCACTGTGCTCTAGTCAATGTGTTCAGACATCCCCGTCACACCGCACGGTGCACAACCAGAGTTCTCTCTCATGTTAATTTACACCGTCCTGTTTGTAGTTTGACGACCTTCTGTCAGTCATGTGCATTAACTATAGTGTAACCGGACTGCGACCTGTGGTATTATATAAGAACATCAAAATTCTTCAAGTCCTTTCTGGTGTGGTGTAAATGCTGTCCACCTTAGTAGTGAGGGTTTCTGCTGCATGTTGCCTCCTACAGCCACCTGTTCACATGTCTGCTGCATCCTGGCTGACATGACCTACGTCTGCTTTATCATACCTGCTGACTGCTGCTAAGGTCTACAGGTGTAATATACAACCAATTAGTGTTAAGGAGTAAGAAATAACGCCTTGTCATTAATCTAGTGTGTAAGCAGCTTTTTGACCTCCCCCTCTATTCCTCACTTTATGCCTGCCTTGTACGATACCACCACGTGTGGACTGTAGTATGAGTACTACACACGCCAACGAGGACATTTTCTTTGTACCCGGTTCTGTTTTACTCGAATGGACTACCAAAATAAACTTCTGATAGTTTTACTTTTTTTGCAAATAAAAATACTAATGTAAAATATAACTCCAGCAGCAAGAACAATCGAAGGGAGCGAATAGGACTTGAGCCTGTTGATCCATCCCCACGTGGCTGTCACCTAACCTGTGCATTACTAGTACAGAGTACTAACCCTGTCTAACCGGGTCTGACCGGGCTCTGATGTCACTCATCGTACTGAGACTCACGTGTGGTACTTTGTGTGTTGAAGGTCAAAGAGAAGATCAAGTCACGGCCGCCTGGTTCCACTCCTGAGGCCCACGACATCCCCACGGAAGATGAACTCAACTTTAACGTAGGTCAATCTTAAGCCCTCTAATGGCCCAACATTGCTTTAATATGCTCATGCCCTTTGTTGGTCATGATGCATGAATGCAGCCCCTTCAGGTCTTATCACTAGGATTGCATCATGTGGCCCTTGGGGAGTCGTATCCACCCCCAAAGGGTTGGCATGATGCTTGGATGTTCTGCTGCATTCGTGAAAAATGCTGACAAATGGCACAGTGCAGTAAAGCGCTATGCTGCCTTAACTCCTATAAGTTCTCGTGTAGAAGCTGTGGCTAGTACACAAGTCAAATCGCTAGTGCGAGTTTATCGCTACTATAGGGCAATACTACAATAACTTCCAGGCCCGCTTTCAGGATTATATGATTCCTCAAAGTTAGGGGGTAGCTTATACGCGAGTTATGCTTATACGCAAGAATTCACGGTAGTAAGATTGTTAATGCATTGCCAACTACTTAAAGCTAAACAGGCCGCACAATCAAATACGAGTTTGGGTTCTGGAGCCAGCTATGTATCGCCTATTTCATAATAGCAACGCCGTATGTCTTGCAATATTTAAAGCAAATCATTTTAGCAATATATAGAAGACGAAAATGAAATGTTTGTAGGATTTCAAAGTATTTGAACTTGTTTTCAGTTGGACGATTCCGAGATTCTCAGCCTTGCCTCACCGTCAAAAGGTAATATTTTCTACTTATTTAATTTCAGAATAATATTAGTTAGTAAAGAAGGGAATACATACTGTACATGTAGACTAGTATAAACGATAAGAGAAAAAGGAGAATATTGGCTTTTTTTATGTAATTGCGATGTGCAGTTGATAAGTACATATATACCTAACCCAACAGAAAAGTATCTGCATCCAAGCATCATGCTGACAAAGGACAGCACAGAAAGCGTATATGTGCCCCTTAACGGCCTTTAAACCCTCACCCGCCCAGTCGGAGTGGAGCGGGGACTGAGACTGGCCAGAGTCGCGTTCCCCGCTCCACTCGACTTGGTGGACGGGTGGCCTGAACTGGGCCCTTAAAGGGTTAATAGTGATGTCTGATGGTGCTATGTTCCCGCCCTACCAGACATGGACTCAGAGGGCGGGGAGAAGAAGGCGGACCTCAAGGCACTGCAGAAACTGCGCAAAATGAAGCTTGATGACAAGTAAGTGTTATACCGCTGAACTGGCGTTTCCCATGTCTATACATATAATGATTCTAACTCGCCCGGCACTAGTTTCCGTGCCGGGCAACCTGGGAGAAGACACTACCGGAAGTGGCCAGTTTACGCGCGAACACCTGAATCGAGTGGTTGGAAGACGAAGCGCAGAGGTAAGTTTCACCGAAAATGGGTTTTTTATGCGACTTACCTTGCTTATTATTGGTTTATTTGTGTTCAATAACGTTGTTATTTGAACGTATGTGAAAAATGATTTTCACTAAGTTGCTTTTGTTGTCTTTTCAGACGATAGACTGAAGACACACGCAACACGGTCTGTTCACCATGTCAGGTGCAGGCGATAATACAGCAGTTAGTGGTGTGGCTGTCAAGTCAACACCACAACACAGGAGTAAGCCTGAAAAGAGCAAGGGTAAATCTGCTGCTGCTGCTGCTAAGAAGAGGACTCATGAAGAGGCAGAAGGGAATCAAAGCTTTGAAGAAGTTGAGGATTCGGTGTCACCGTCTGTGAATGTGACAGCGCAAGGGGAACACGTGCTGTCAGACGACGAGGTGGAGTCAATGACTGACGAACAGTTTTTGCGCAGAGAAGCTATTCTAAATGCAAGAACCAAGGAGTTACGACTTAAGAAGCTGAAACAGGCTGAACAAGTGTTACTGATGAAAGAGCAGGATGTTGAAGACATGGAGTATGAACTGAACTTTATGGCTAAAAATTATGCCGGTCAAGTGACAGACGAGTCACGTAGACATGTGACGGATATGTTACCCGATGAAGAAGGGGATGAAACCAGACCAGTTAAAAGGAGTAAGCGTGTAATTCAGGAGGATGAAATAGTTGAAGACGGGTCTGTGTATGCTGAGTCTTTTCTGTACGGCAGTGAGTGGGAGTCACAGTCAGTTGGAGGTCAGTCTGTGACAGCGGCGAAGCGTGTCAACAATGACATTCCAAAGACGCTGCCAAAACCCAAACCGAAGCCAAAGAAGGTAGGAAGTCTTGATAATTCTGGTCAGCAGGTCCCTGAAGAAGCACAGGGGGCAGCTGGGGCGAGTGTAGAAACCCCGGTAGATAATATGCAGAAATGGAAGTCTAGTATGTTTGCTGCTATAGCTAGAAATGCTGTTGCTGAAGTTGAAGATGACAACATGGCGCCGGCTGTGGAAGAAGGTTTAGCTGAGTTTGTACGTAAAATGTACAAGAAGACCAAATATTTAACTAGAGGCAAGACTTTGGCTGAAGAGTATAACAGTCCACGTAATCTGTCGGAGATTCTGGTGCCGAAGATGAACAGAGAGTATTTCAAGAGCAACAAGGTGCATGCAGAGATCAAGAAGGCTGACGTTGAACTGCAATTGATTCAGACTTTATTATTGTCGACAATCACGGCATTGCTACCGTTGTGTGAATTTCTGATAGAGAAAGGAGATGAAGATGTGGAGTTAAACGCCATCGGTGCTGATGTAGCAAATGCCATGAGGTTGGCATTTTATGCAAACACGTCATTGGTTAGAAGACGTAGAAATGCTCTTGGTAACAACATGGATAAAGATATGGCGTATCAGGTAGCTCAGGCTGATGTAGGAGGACAGTCGTTGTTGGGCGATGGAGTGCAAGAGACTGTGGATGAGGTGAAAAAGGCCCGAAAACTCTACAAGGATTTAGCCCCAGAAAAGGAGAACTATCCTAGAGGAAGAGGTCGTGGTGGAAATAGGGGCCAGCGTAGTCGTGGGGGCTATGGTAATAACAGCCGCTACAATCAGGGTTTTCAAGCTCCCCAGAACCAGAACCAGAACAGGGGCCGTGGTCAAGGGGGCTTCCGAGGCCGAGGTCAGCAGAACCGAGGGAGGCAAGACGGCCAACATTGGAGTCCTCTCCAGAATGCTCAGCAGAACCAAGAGAAGCAGAACTTCGGGAAGAAGCGATAGGGAGCCTACCATTGACAACCCAGGTTGGTAAGGATCAGTTTCAAGAATTCGCCAAAAGATTTTGTTGGGGGACAAATTCATGATTACATTGAATATTGGGAAACTATTACATCAGATGAATGGGTGTTAGGAAATGTATTAGGGGTAGAGATACCTTTGGTAGAAGAACCTGTTCAAAAGAGTGTTCCCAATATGTATAGATTGTCCAAGTTTGATAAACAAAAAGCAAATGTTGAAATTGAGAAAATGCTAGTGAAAGGTATTATTGAACCGGTGGGACATGAAAATGGAGAATGGATATCTAATATATTCACTAGGCCAAAATCAGATGATACAGTGCGTATTATTTTGGATTTGACTGAAATGAATAGATTCGTGGTGTACAAGCATTTCAAAATGGCGTCGTTGGGCACAGCGGTGGAAATGGTAAGAGAAGGGTGCTTCATGTCATCTGTGGATTTGAAGGATGCCTACTATTCTGTTAGAATAAGAGAAGAAGATAGAAAGTACCTGAAATTCTTTTGGGATGGTGAGTTATTTCAATACACCGTTTTGCCCAATGGTTTGGCTTGTGCGCCCAGGTTTTTTACAAAAATGTTGTCACCATTGTTTGTGCAAGCCAGGTTATATGGAATACAATGTTTTCCATATATTGATGACATTTTTGTAATGGGGGACACAGCCAAGGAATGTGAAACCTCTGTGAAAATTCTGTGTGAAATTCTGGAAAAGGCAGGGTTTGTGATTCATCCTGAAAAATCTGTTCTAGAACCAAATACAAAGCTAAAGTTCCTGGGGTTTTGGATTGACTCAGAAAATCTTGAAATTACGTTACCGCAGGATAAAGTTGAGAAAGTTCAAAGTGAAATTCTGGGATTGTTGGAGGAAGATTTTCCAAAAATCAGAAGAGTGGCAGAAGTATTGGGACTACTTATAGCTTATACGCCAGCGGTAGAATATGGCATGTCACATGCTAAACAGGTGGAATTTTCAAGGAACAAGGCTTTAGGTTGGTCTAGAGGGGATTTTGATCAGGAGATGAAGTTGTCAAGTCAAGCAAAACAAGATTTGTTTTGGTGGCTAGACAATGTGGTTCAAGCAAGCAGGGTGATTAGATCTGACACTCCAGATTTAAGTATGACTACTGATGCTAGTGAAGAAGGTTGGGGCGCTGTGTGTGAAGGTGAATCAGTAGGAGGTAGATGGGATCAATGGGATGATCGTCACATTAATATTCTTGAGTTAGAAGCCATCTACTTAGGCATACAAACCTTTTGTAGAGAAGGGGGTTTGCATGTGCATGTAGCTACTGATAACACAACAGCCCTAGCTTATGTGAGGAAAATGGGAGGAGTCAGATCACCTGAGTGCAACGAAGTGGCAATGAAAATTTGGAACTGGGCAGAGACTACAGGGTCCTGGGTTTCTGCATCCTTTTTGCCTGGAGTGCAGAATGTTGAGGCAGACTGGGCATCTAGACATTTTAAAGACAACATAGAATGGTCTTTACATCCGAAAGTATTTCAGCAGATTTGTCTGAGGTTTGGATTGCCCTTGGTTGATTTGTTTGCCTCACATACAAATGCAAAGTGTGAAATGTATGTGTCTTGGGGCCCAGATCCATTTTCATTTCATTGTGACGCGTTTGCAATGTCATGGAAGAATATTGACGCTTTTGCTTTCCCACCTTTCAGTTTACTACCGAGGGTGCTCCGAAAAGCAGAAGAGGAGAAGCCACAGCGCTTAATAGTGGTGGCACCAGACTGGCCTTCAAGCCCATGGTATGCAAGGCTGGTGGGAAAGGCAAAAAGAACTATGAAAATAGGGCGCAAGAAGCGCAACATACTACCGAATCTAGACTACGACGGCCGCTTCAGAAAGGGAATAGGCTTAGTTGCTTTACTGTTGTAAAACAAAGGTTAATTCATGAAGATGGTTGTGATCGAGCCACAGCGGAGTTTTTGATGACTAGTTGGAAAAAGAACTCTGAAAAGTCATACGACACTTACATAAGAAAATGGGAAACATTTTGTCTAGTTAAGAGGATTAGTATGAGAAACCCCACCAAGTTTCAAGTTTGTGCGTTCATTAGGTCTATGGCAGAAGAAGGGTATTCTTCAGGAGCGATAAATTGTGCTAGATGTGCATTGTCTTTGTTGTTGCCAAGGCGTCCTACTGGAATGACCATGGGAGCTGAATACTGGGTAAGCCGAGCAGTAAGGGCAGCATGGTTAGCAAATCCGTCAGGTCCAAAATATACCAAATTTTGGGATGTAGGAAAAGTGTTCAAAACTGTGAAACAGTGGGGAAGAAATGTTGACATGAAATTGGAATTGTTAGTTAAGAAATTGTTGATTTTGTTGTTGTTGACCACGGGTCAGAGAGGTCAGGTCGCTATGGCCTTGGACATAGATTGTATGGAACAGGAAGATGATGGCACTGTTCATTTCACATTGACTCAGTTCATGAAGACGGCAAGAACAGGAGATCGTCTGGAAAGACTGACATTGAAAACTTATGATGCAGATAAGAGACTCTGTGTTGTAAGAGCACTCAAGGTTTATTTGGCCAGAACTGAACCACTGAGGAAAGTGGATGATGATTTTGAGTTCAAGGAATTGTTCTTGTCTTACATTTCACCATACGAGCCGGTGTCAAGGGACAACATCTCGAGATGGGTTGTATGGGTATTGAGAAAGAGTGGAGTAGGAGTGAAGTTTGGAGCACACTCAACAAGAGGAGCAGGTGTTTCAGCAGGAGCATTGGTGGGGGTGTCCACCAATGTTTTGCTGAAATACGGGTCCTGGAAATCTGAAAGAACAATGGCGAAGCATTATTGCAAGCCAATATTGGAGGATCCAAAGGTGGATCTAGGTACTGTGTTGTTGGAAAAGTTTGGTTGAATAAGTCACTTAATGTGTCCTTTGTAGACATTGACTATGAACAAAAGTATTGTGATAAGTTTATAATGTGATAAGTTGAGCCTTAAATAGGGTATAAAGAGTCAGAACATGGCTTGTAAGACCGGTGATGGTGGATTTACACTTGTTAAATAAAACACCTCGGGTGATTTATTGAGTTAAATTTGCTGTTGTGAAGTTTATCTGGAAGGATAAAGTTGGCTTGATTCTCGGGAAATCAAAAAAGATATGAGCTTTAAAATTCTCCCAGGTTGCCCGGCACAGAAACTAGTGCCGGGCGAGTTAGAATAGAAAATTACCTGAGCAACTTGAAGAGTTGTGAAAGGGAATTGAAGTTCTAACGAAGCCAAGAGGCACTAGTTGAGTGCTTAGGGGAACATGGGCCCACCAACCATCCCCAAGAAACTGCCGCCTAGTATCAGGAAGTAGGGTAGTTTAGAAAATTGTTTTGATAAAGGAGGTAATTTTAATTTGGATACTGGGTATATATTTTTAATTTCCCTAGGTGTCCGCGCTTCTTCAACTGGCCACTTCCGGTAGTGTCTTCTCCCATGTTCCCCTAAGCACTCAACTAGTGCCTCTTGGCTTCGTTAGAACTTCAATTCCCTTTCACAACTCTTCAAGTTGCTCAGGTAATTTTCTATTCAAGAAGAGATGCCAAAATGGTTTCCAGCTTTATCTGCTTCCATGTGCTGAGTAGAATTGACTCAGTATTCCTACAAGTCAGGGCAAGTCATGGAAAAAGAATGGTGCATTCGTTAGGTGCAAAATCCGTGCAAGTAACAAGCTTCAGCAGGCTGAAGCTTGTTACTTGCACGACTACCAGAAGCAACAGTCACGCTGGTTTAGTAACTTACTAAATAAGCGGATTTTTCGCCTAACGAACGCACCAAAATGTGGTCATGTTCTGAAATTTTGCTTTGCGAAAAGGGAGAAATGACGGGGGGGAAATAAATACAAACATGTATACCCAAATCCACTTGTGTAGGTAAAGCTCCGTCATAGTGAAATGCGTTTAGCATGCAGGGTGCTGACCCACAGTCGGTGCCTGTTGGTGCTGGTACTTTAGGTGCAGGGTGCTGAACCATAGTCGGTGCCTGTTGGTGCTGGTACTTTAGGTGCAGGGTGCTGACCCATAGTCGGTGCCTGTTGGTGCTGGTACTTTAGGTGCAGGGTGCTGAACCATAGTCGGTGCCTGTTGCAGGTTCCTGACGCAGCGGGAGCAGCAGCTGCTGCAGCGCCGCCTGCAGGTGCAGGGGCTGCTGGAGTGGAAGCAGAAGCTGGACCGGGAGGAGGCCGAGATAGAGGCTATGGAGAAAGCCGCCCTCAACCTCACCAACAAGGACAAGGCCGCCAAGGACAAAACTACCAAGGACAAGGGAGCCAAGGACAAGGCAGACACGAATGGTGAGGAAGGTTTCGTGTTTTGGGTCAGAGATCCCTTATTTTCTCACCGTTTTGGTCCTATTATTTATATTGAAAGTCATTCATTGATTTGCAGATTCACATATAATTACAGTCAGACCTCAGTACGTTAGCAAATGTTTGTTCCGTAAATCTGAAAAACAGTCTCAAGAGCTCCTCTGTTGTGTGTATTCAGAGACTGAGAAGCCGGCTTTGACGCCGCGCACGCCGCGTGCAGACACGATAGCCTCAGAGCTGGACAGCATCAAGGAGGAAAGTTACAGCGAGTCGTCCTTCTCAGCCTCCACCAGCGTGATCCGCACCCGCCGCACCCCCCGCTCAGACACAGACATACACGAGGACGTGCCCCCTGACTCAACACGCTCCCGCGGCTCAGTCAGCTCCATCCGTGAGCAGCTCATGACTAACGGACAGACCTCCACCATCGCTGAGGACATCCCCACCGCACGCTCCTCCGGCAAGAGGTCAGTACGCACTGGGTGCTTCTTTGTATCACACACATTGGTCTTTGTTTCAGATTCTGTTAGCTACTGATTCTATAACATTTTTAGTTACTTTCTGAATTTTTTATTTTCACTGAGGAATACAATGGTCCATGAGTCCATGTCTCATTTAACAAAAGGATTTCAAGAAAGTCTCGATTTTCTTTTTTGTAGACTTGTATATCAATTCTAAATATGTTATCTAAAATGCCCACCCTCCCCCACAAAAAAAATCTACATCTGCTTGTATTCCTCAGTGCAGTTGATATTAAGACATTTAAAACGCATTTCTTAACGATAGATTTAAGAAAATCTTTGGTCTGAGTGAACAGTTGATTTGCTAAGAAGGCAACAAGTATAGAATTCAAGTCGGAAAAAGATCGCTATAACTAAATAGGTTCGTCACCAAATACACAACAACGGTTTACATCGTCCCATGTCTGCAGAATTCCCACAGAACCCCATTATCAGCTGTTTCTCTAGTCGTGGTCCAATTCCATATCTGATATGTTGTGAGTTCGATTTTTTTTTTAAGCCAAAAAAAAAGTTGTGTTCAGGTATCCCGACCGACCCTATCTTTTGTAGGCCTAGCCTAATTTTTATTTTTATTTTTTGGAAGGCATTTCTGGGGGTTTTGTGTAATCTTTTTTTTCTTAATTTGGTAATACATTTTTTTAAACACCATTTTTTTTGGCCATGATACCTGAACAAAACAGTTATTTTCTTGTTCTGTAAACAGATTTTTTTGGCCATGATACCTGAACAAAACAGTTATTTTCTTGTTCTGTAAACAGAATTTGAAAGTAGATAACATTGGTGTCTGGAGGTCCTGACTGTAGATGAAGGCACTGCGTGTTGTGGGGATGGAGCGGGCTGTACCTCTCGGTGGCGTGGACAGCACCCAGTAGGTGGCAGCAGGGTCTGCCCTACCGCAGTGATTCATCACAGGGCACTCCTCGTGTGGCGTGCCTCCACTCACACACACGACAGGCGCTCATACAAGGTCCTATCTTAGTGCCTAAGGTACATCACAAGACCCCTCTATCCTCTGCACCTATACTGAAGCGGCGCTATATTGTAGGCTGACCTTTCCCATGCTTTGGTAGACTTAAAACATATCAAAGGCCTGTCCCTCTCACACCATGTCTATGTGGTGTTGGAGGTTAAAGAATCCTTGCTGTGGTAAATGTGATGGAGTGGGATTTGTATCTTTTGGCTCATCTCAGATTAGATTATCCTGGATACGATCATCCAAGGTAGGCCTTCAGCCTACCCTTTTACTTGTGAAAAACTGAAACTTGAATAAGTCATTAGTCTCCTCTGCAAAGACAAAGGGATGTTAAACTACACAAACTAACAAAATCAGTAGATGTATTTCTAATGTGCGGGTTATTGGCATCTGTTAAATAACAACTGTTACCTCTATGTAGACTTTGTAGTAAAACCTAACTCCCATTCCATACACTGACCTGTTACCATCAATAAATAACCACATGAAAGCAAAATGGCAAGCTCAATGAAAAAGGCCATAATACAATGTACTTGGTTCAACCAAAACTGAAAGAAGTGACAATGAGGGAAAAGCTAAAACGAGCAGAACAAGTGAGACTAAACTGTCTAAGGATAAGCCACACTAAACTGACACACAAATACAGACTGATTGGGGAATATGAACCAACATGTCAAGACTGCAGTACCCGTCTGACAGTGGAGCATCTTCTAGTCCACTCTAGAAGGGCTGCAGAGAGTAGAAGTAAACATCTTGTAGACTCAACATCTGTGTACAGTGTTTTCAACACCACTGATGGCGAAAATGTACTGAAATTCTTAAAGGAAACCCAACTATGGGACAAAATATGAAATAGTAATCAAACAACCAAAAATTAAAAAGGAAAAAAAATGGGGGGAGAGTAGTTTGGCAATTCTGGATGTATTACTCCAGACTGATGGCACACAGTTGTATTAGCTTGGAGTTTCATTGCTTCCAACTACGCCTATGGCTGTGCTTCCCCATGCTGTGGTAGATTTACAGCGTATCAAAGGCCTGTCCCTCTCACACCATGTCTATGTCAGTCACGTTGTGGTGTTGGAGGTTAAAGAACCCTTGCTTGGGTATTTAAAGTGTGTAGGAGCGGGATTTCTATCTTTTGGCTCATCTCATAGATTCGATCATCCTGGATACGGTCATCCTTGTTTACTTGTGAAAACTGAAACTTGAGTAATTGACTCAGGGTTACAACCCTGAGTCTTATGCGACGCCTCATGAGGGGTTGCATCAAGATAGTGAAAGTTCAATTTCACATCCAATTTTAAATTGGAAATACTCTCCCAAAATGAAAAAAAAAGATGGATTTTGAAAGATTAGACACTCATGTACATGCCGCACTAAGAAATATTGCAAATATCCTGGTGCAACCATTCTAAATATTAAATTTTAAACTAGACACAAAATCTCACCAAAATGTTTGCAAGAAAAATTCAACTCTTAAGTACTAGATTCAGTTTTTGTCTACATTACAGTCCACACAACTCCAGTGCTAAGTCAATGGCAGGTATCTTGTAATACTAGGTGAGACGTTATTTGTAAGACCTTTTCTGTGTTTGCAGCCTGCATTATCTTGGATTATCTTCGATTACAATAATGTGTGGACATATACTACTGTGATGGAATAAGGGTAGTCATTGCTATCAAATTGCTACCTCCCCCCACCCCACTGCTGTGTGATTTCGCTTGTCCAATGAGCACTCAGCTTACATGATCACCACGCCAAAAGGCAGTGTCGTCTGTCCTCGACTGAATGGATAGCAAAATACCGTCGTTGTCAGAGTTGCATTCCGCGGTACAGGGTCAGTGGCGACAGTCGGTCTGCCCGACTTGCTTTTCAACAGGGGCGAAAGGCGGCAGATATGTTGCCCACACCCACCTGCTTGCCACAACCCCCTTGCTGCCCTGAAATGAAATAACAAACATGTGTGACACATGACTAGAGGGTACTTTTTAACAGGGAATTCATTTCTGATGTCAGAATTGACCAATAAATGATAACAGAGTTTCGAGGACCCCCTTGACCAAAAGCTGTGTTTCTGATGATCAATCATTCAATTCAATCACCGAATTACTCTGACCCTGAGTCATTTGTGATGTAAATCACACGTTCAATCTTTCTCCTCAGCAAAGACAATGGGACGTTAAACTAGACAAACAAACAAAACATGTATTTAATCATCAGTTCTGGAGTCAAAGTGCAATCACGATGATAATATTCTTCACAAACTTTTTCCTGGAATAGCTTAAATGAGAAGAGATTCTTGTGTCGCACCCGTCACTTTTTTATCCAGACAGTGTCAAGTTCTTGCACAGATATCAGACTCCACTTTTAAAATGTTGTAATTCGACTATTCCTTATGTAGTCATTGGAATTTCTCGTTTTGTTTGGTTATTGTGAAAGTGGACTGGCCACTGTTAGATGTATGGGGGAGATTGTAAGTCTCGAGGGAAGGAACTTCCATGTGGGGGTTCGTTGGAGGGGGCAGTGCCTTAGGGGACAATGAAAACTTCGGGGGTGGATGGGTGGGTGGGGGTAAGGGGGGGGGGGGGGCGGGGTCTATCGGCATGGGTTTTTACCTCGGGTCCCAACAGTCCATATTGTTCATTACAGAATTTGTGATGTGGCCTCTCATTCACTTCCTGGCCCCGGGGCATCATGGGATCGAATTAGTTGATGACGTGTGGGACGTTTGGGGAAGCCAAGCCACAAACAAAACGTAAAAGTCTAATCGGATGAAATGGCGCATCCAGTCTTGTACAGCTACAACTCGCTACAATGGGGGTGTAACTGGAAGGGAAGGCGGGCAGGTGATATAATCTCATGTATCTCTGGTTTAGATAAGCACTACTATCTATTGTTTCTATTGACAATTTGTGAACCGCCCCCAATCCATACACATGATCATGGTGTAGCCATTTAGGATGACATGCTGCTGTTATGCATTAAAGCACTATGCGGCCCTTACAGGTTGAAGTACAGGAGATATGTAGATTTGGGAGAGTTGTAACGCCAGTGTGGGTGTATGCATGCGCGCACCTGTATCCGTTACAGAGTGGCATTTCACACAAGTTGAGTCAGCAAATTACTCACAGACCGGACGCAGCCTTACACGTTTTGCCAAGAGCACCACATAATCAACCCTCACTATCTCAGACAATAGCTCCTGTAACTGCCCTCATATGTCCCATATTCTTAGACTTAGTACCTCAAGAAATTAGCTTCCTGAAAGATTTATCTGTCAATTTTCAAATCCGATTTAGTGAGGGCTGACTATATTACATTGTGAAGAACAGCTTGAAATAGTTCATTGATTATTACTGGAATCAATTCTTTATATCACCGGGTGACAGTTACCGTAAAACCTCTTGTTGTAGTCGCGGCTAGTACGTGAGTCAGGCTGGTGCGGCTTATAGGATCAGCCCAGAGTCAGGATGCGGCTAATAGGCAAGGTTTTGCTACTATAGTACAGTACTAAAGTCACCATAATCAGATCGCCAGTGAGGCTTATAGGATGGGCCCGAAGTCTAGGTGCCCTAGTTAGGCTTATACGCAAGGTTTTACGGTAGCTCTAAAACTGTTTTTAGATCAGTAGAATATCAGAACCTCAACAGGACAGCATTCATGCATCATGACGACCTTATGGAGTTTAAACTCTCCCAAAGGGTCGCCATAATGCACCAATGCCGGCGAGTTACTTGGCACGCTGAGTTGGTGCATCATTGCGGCACTGTGGTTAAAAGACTGCACCACCCCCACAGCAGCTGCTGTCCTGCACCAACACACGGGGTGTCCAGTATGTACTGCACCAACACACGGGGTGTCCAGTATGTACTGCACCAACACACGGGGTGTCCAGTATAGACTGCACCAACACACGGGGTGTCCAGTATGTACTGCACCAACACACGGGGTGTCCAGTATGTCCTGCACCAACACACGGGGTGTCCAGTATGTACTGCACCAACACACGGGGTGTCCAGTATGTACTGCACCAACACACGGGGTGTCCAGTATGTACTGCACCAACACACGGGGTGTACAGTATGTACTGCACCAACACACGGGGTGTCCAGTATGTACTGCACCAACACACGGGGTGTCCAGTATAGACTGCACCAACACACGGGGTGTCCAGTATGTACTGCACCAACACACGGGGTGTCCAGTATGTACTGCACCAACACACGGGGTGTCCAGTATGTACTGCACCAACACACGGGGTGTACAGTATGTACTGCACCAACACACGGGGTGTCCAGTATGTACTGCACCAACACACGGGGTGTCCAGTATGTACTGCACCAACACACGGGGTGTACAGTATAGACTGCACCAACACACGGGGTGTCCAGTATGTACTGCACCAACACACGGGGTGTCCAGTATAGACTGCACCAACACACGGGGTGTCCAGTATATATGTGAACACCTGGTTTGGTCCCGGTGAGACCCAGGTCCGGCTGTGACAAGACTGCGGTTATAGCACATATAAATAATGATGTAGTACTACAGGAATATGTCAACACCTCAGGAGCCAAATTTTATATTGTACATGACTGGAGGTTTTCCCATTTTTAAGTCATATCATACAGCAAATCTCCGTACACATAGATACACTGGTAGTCAGGGCCACAGAACAACATAAATGAACATCCATAAGTAATCTGCGATACTAATACTTAATTGAAATATAATTTTGTGAGACTATATACATGCACCAGTGTATGTGTGGGGTGGGAGGCTTCACCTGGTTGAGGTGTGGGTGGCAGCAGCTGTGTTTGTGTATGAGAGACACGTGACATGCACCTGATGGACATAGACCCCTCATCGTGTAGAGACTTGGGGGGGGGGGGGGGGGTGCCATGTGCCTGTACATGGGTACAGGGATTTTTCTCTAAGTTCTTATATACCCAAAAATCGACACAATGACAGAATCCTTCTGCTAAAACTCGACACTGCGACAGGGTCAAAATTGTGGGTACCCATGTAGAGGCACCGCCATGGCATATTGTTGGCAATATCTGCATACATCGTGAATTCGATTGATTGGAATTCCTATATCTATACTGATTATATAGTGTTTGCCTCCTACAGCCTGTAGTTATACACATGGATGGATGTAATGTTCACCCGTTCCATCACACAGATGGATTTATACCCCCCCCGCCCCCACATACACACACGTATACCCGCCCACCTTCACCTACACACTACGTTTGTCCACTCCATTGATGTCGTCTACCACATATTACTAACCAGCTCGCCAATACCATCAGACTCACAGCTGGTAACCCAACCTGCAAACCAGTCCGTCTGCATTATCATGTTCTAAACTGGGAACATTATAACAATATCCAACCTCCCATATGTTGTGCTTATTCAATCTTTCTGTTAGAATATAGAAGTTGGGGGTGGGAGGACAGAGGAGGGGGGTGGGGGTGGGGGACAGAGGAGTGGGGGGTGGGGGTGGGAGGACAGAGGAGTGGGGGTGGGGGGACAGGAGTGGGGGTGGGGGGGACAGAGGAGTGGGGGGGTGGGGGTGGGAGGACAGAGGAGTGGGGGTGGGGGACAGAGGAGTGGGGGGTGGGGGTGGGAGGACAGAGGAGTGGGGGTGGGGGTGGGGGGACAGAGGAGTGGGGGTGGGGGACAGAGGAGTGGGGGAGGGGGGACAGAGGAGTGGGGGTGTGGGGGTGGGAGGACAGAGGAGTGGGGTGGGGGTGGGGGACAGAGGAGTGGGGGGTGGGGGTGGGAGGACAGAGGAGTGGGGGTGGGAGGACAGAGGAGTGGGGGTGGGGGACAGAGGAGTGTGGGGTGGGGGGCCAGAGGAGTGGGGGTGGGAGGACAGGTATGCAGGGTGGAGGTAGGAGGACAGAGGAGTGGGGGTGGGGGTGGGGGGACAGAGGAGTGGGGGTGGGGGTGGGAGGAGTGGGGGTGGGGGTGGGGGGGACAGAGGATTGGGGGTGGGAGAACAAAGGAGTGAGGGGTGGGGGTGGGGATGGGAGGACAGAGGAGTGGGGGTGGGAGGACAGAGGAGTGGGGGGTGGGGGGACAGAGGAGTGTGGGGTGGGGGTGGGGATGGGAGGACAGAGGAGTGGGGGTGGGGGTGGGAGGACAGAGGAGTGGGGGTGGGGGTGGGAGGACAGAGGAGTGGGGGTGGGGGTGGGGGGGGACAGAGGATTGGGGGTGGGAGAACAAAGGAGTGGGGGGTGGGGGTGGGGATGGGAGGACAGAGGAGTGGGGGTGGGAGGACAGAGGATTGGGGGTGGGAGGACAGAGGAGTGGGGGGTGGGGGTGGGGATGGGAGGACAGAGGAGTGGGGGTGGGAGGACAGAGGATTGGGGGTGGGGGGACAGGAGTGTGGGGTGGGGATGGGGGGACAGAGGAGTGGGGGTGGGGGGACAGAGGAGGGGGGTGGGGGTGGGAGGACAGAGGAGTGGGGGTGGGGGGACAGAGGAGTGGGGGTGGGGGACAGAGGAGTGTGGGGTGGGGGGACAGAGGAGTGTGGGGTGGGGGGACAGAGGAGTCGGGGTGGGAGGACAGGTATGTAGGGTGGAGGTAGGAGGACAGAGGAGTGGGGGTGGGGGTGGGGGGACAGAGGAGTGTGGGGTGGGGGGACAGAGGAGTGGGGGGTGGGGGTGGGGGGACAGAGGAGTGTGGGATAGGGGTGGGAGGACAGGTATGTGGGGTGGGGGTGGGGGGACAGGAGTGAGGGGTGGGGGTGGGGGGACAGAGGAGTGGGGGTGGGGGGACAGAGGGGTGGGGGTGGGGGGCAGAGGAGTGGGGGTGGGAGGACAGAGGAGTGGGGGTGGGGGGGACAGAGGAGTGGGGGGTGGGGGTGGGAGGACAGAGGAGTGGGGGTGGGGGACAGAGGAGTGGGGGGTGGGGGTGGGAGGACAGAGGAGTGGGGGTGGGGGACAGAGGAGTGGGGGAGGGGGGACAGAGGAGTGGGGGTGTGGGGGTGGGAGGACAGAGGAGTGGGGTGGGGGTGGGGGACAGAGGAGTGGGGGGTGGGGGTGGGAGGACAGAGGAGTGGGGGTGGGAGGACAGAGGAGTGGGGGTGGGGGACAGAGGAGTGTGGGGTGGGGGGCCAGAGGAGTGGGGGTGGGAGGACAGGTATGTAGGGTGGAGGTAGGAGGACAGAGGAGTGGGGGTGGGGGTGGGGGGACAGAGGAGTGGGGGTGGGGGTGGGAGGACAGAGGAGTGGGGGTGGGGGTGGGGGGGGACAGAGGATTGGGGGTGGGAGAACAAAGGAGTGGGGGGTGGGGATGGAAGGACAGAGGAGTGGGGGTGGGAGGACAGAGGAGTGGGGGGTGGGGGGACAGAGGAGTGTGGGGTGGGGGTGGGGATGGGAGGACAGAGGAGTGGGGGTGGGAGAACAAAGGAGTGGGGGGTGGGGGTGGGGATGGGAGGACAGAGGAGTGGGGGTGGGAGGACAGAGGAGTGGGGGTGGGGGTGGGGATGGGAGGACAGAGGAGTGGGGGTGGGGGTGGGAGGACAGAGGATTGGGGGTGGGAGGACAGAGGAGTTGGGGGTGGGGGTGGGGATGGGAGGACAGAGGAGTGGGGGTGGGAGGACAGAGGATTGGGGGTGGGGGGACAGGAGTGTGGGGTGGGGATGGGGGGACAGAGGAGTGGGGGTGGGGGGACAGAGGAGGGGGGTGGGGGTGGGAGGACAGAGGAGTGGGGGTGGGGGGACAGAGGAGTGGGGGTGGGGGACAGAGGAGTGTGGGGTGGGGGGACAGAGGAGTGTGGGGTGGGGGGGACAGAGGAGTCGGGGTGGGAGGACAGGTATGTAGGGTGGAGGTAGGAGGACAGAGGAGTGGGGGTGGGGGTGGGGGGACAGAGGAGTGTGGGGTGGGGGGACAGAGGAGTGTGGGGTGGGGGTGGGGGGACAGAGGAGTGTGGGATAGGGGTGGGAGGACAGGTATGTGGGGTGGGGGTGGGGGGACAGGAGTGAGGGGTGGGGGTGGGGGGACAGAGGAGTGGGGGTGGGGGGACAGAGGGGTGGGGGTGGGGGGCAGAGGAGTGGGGGTGGGAGGACAGAGGAGTGGGGGTGGGGGGACAGAGGAGTGGGGGTCGGTGGACAGAGGAGTGGGGTTGGGGGACAGAGGAGTGTGGGGTGGGGGGACAGAGGAGTGTGGGGTGGGGCTGGGGGGACAGAGGATTGTGGGATAGGGGTGGGAGGACAGGTATGTTGGGTGGGGGTGGGAGGACAGAGGAGTGTGGGGTGGGGGTGGGGGGACAGAGGAGTGGGGGTGGGAGGACAGGTATGTAGGGTAGAGGTAGGGGGACAGAGGAGTGTGGGGTGGGGGGACAGAGGAGTGTGGGGTGGGGGGACAGAGGAGTGTGGGGTGGGGGTGGGGGGACAGAGGATTGTGGGATAGGGGTGGGAGGACAGGTATGTTGGGTGGGGGTGGGGGGACAGAGGAGTGTGGGGTGGGGGTGGGGGGACAGAGGAGTGTGGGATAGGGGTGGGAGGACAGGTATGTGGGGTGGGGGTGGGAGGACAGAGGAGTGGGGGTGGGGGAAGGGGGGCAGAGGAGTGGGGGGTGGTGCTGGGAAGACAGAGGTGTGTGGGGTGGGGTGGGTGGCAGGACAGAGGAGTGTGGGGTGGGGGTAGGGGGGGAGGACAGAGGAGTGGGGGTGGGGGTAGGGGGGGAGGACAGAGGAGTGGGGGTGGGGGTAGGGGGGGGGAGGACAGAGCAGTGTGGGGTGGGGGTAGGGGGGGGAGGACAGAGGAGTGTGGGGTGGGGGTGGGGGTGGAGCAGGTGCACACCGGCACAAACCACTACCAGTGGTGTGTGTGACTTATTGCCCCTGGACGTGGCACGGTTTGTTTACATCCACACTCCGAGCCCCCCGAGCTCCACAAGAATGTTATAAATGTCATGGAAAATTGAGATTTTTTTGTCATGGAATGTCATGGAATTCAATCTGATTTCTTTTGTGGGAACCCTGATCATGATGTCAAAGGGCCTGGCACATTAAAGCACTATGCGGCCCTTAAAGGGTAACTACATTAATCATATTTGCGTGCAGTTAGTGCCGACCCGCAGCTACCTGGAGCCTGAAGCTGCTACCTGCATGCCGCTACCAGGGTTCCCACGTGTCATGGAATGTCATGGAATGTCATGGAATTTGAAAGTTGTCTGGAAAGTCATGGAATGTCATGGAATTTTGAAAAGAATTGCTATTTGTCATGGAATGTCATGGAATTTGAAAATAATGGAATAAATATGACAAAATCTCCTAGAATGTACCATTTGCTTTCTAGATTTTAGAAATTTTCTCGGGGACCAAGCCCCCGACCTCCGCAAAAATGTCATGGAAAATTGAGATTTTTGTCATGGAATGTCATGGAAATGTCATGGAATTCAATCTGATTTTTTTTGTGGGAACCCTGCGCTACGCTACATGGACAAGAGTGTCAGGAGACATGGTAAATTAAGGATGTCCAATCCATGGCAGTATCATGATGTGTGTGCAGAGACAGGCACAGTGACGGGCAGGCACAGTGACGGACAGGCACAGTGACGGACAGGCACAGTGACGGACAGGCACAGTGTCGGACAGGCACAGTGACAGGTAAACACGGACAGGTAGAGACAGTGACAGATACCTACAGTGACAGAGACTGCACTGATCTGACCCTTTCTGCTCCTATACTGTATACACAGATGGTGCGATTGATCAGGGTAAAAATAACTCCGTCTGACGCCGTCTTGGTCTGGATAGACCTAGAGATCAGCACCCAGTGCTTTAGGGGCCGCTGTGCTGGTGGGGGGTGGGGGTGCTGATGGGATGGAAGCTTGATATTTGGTTGAGAAGGTGTAGCCGTATGTAGAGATGGATTAGGGTGGTTGGGATGTATGGAGGGAGGGGGTGGCGGGGGTAATACTACAGGTGAGTATTAATGTGGACGGAGTAAGGGCAGGAAGAGGAGCCGTGTGTGTGGTGTGTAGATGAGAGGTGAGAAGTAGAGACAGGCTCGGCGATTACAGATAAGGTAAGGTACTCTGCAGGGCTGCCAACTAGGACGGCCTCAGCGTACTAATACGCTTTTTGACCCCCATTTTGGGCCTGAATACGATTTTGCATTATGAGTAGGATTTAGTAGGGTTATTGCCCTATACCAGGTATATTTATATAAAACGACATTAGTTGGTTCGCCGGTACCCACCCATTGCGTAGGCCTTGAGTGCTTAGGGAGTGCTCATTTTTTAACAACAGGGGGGCGGTGAGATTTTTCACCCCCCCCCCGCTAGAGGGGTCGAAATTTTTTACCCCCCCCCCCGGCAGGCCGAAAATCGCGCGCGTTCGCGCCCCTTTGTAGCATAGTAACGCGCCGGCTTTTTCCCTCAAAACAGGTTGAATTTTTTTCACCCCCCCCCCCCCCAAGAGGGGTCTAAATTTTTTATCCCCCCCCCCCGCCCCCCCCCCCCGGTCAAGGGGTCCAAATTTTTTACCCCCCCCCAAATCCAGCCCCCCCTGTTGTTAAAAAATGAGCACTCCCTTAATAGGAATAGATAAACCAAAAGAGGCTAGATTAAAGTATGTACTTTCTGCAAATTTAAATCGATTTTTCTTCCCAATTTTACTTTGATTAATATTTAGAGCAGCCCACATGTTGTAACTCTTCTCGACATGATAAGAGAAATGATGCAGCATCTCGCACAGCGTGCCTGGCAACAGGTGTAGACCCAAAAAGAGAGGGAAAAAAAGCCATTGTTTTCGCCTCCAACATAACCCTAGAATAAGAAATTATAGAACAATCGAGATTAAATACAATGTGATTCGACAGTAGATACCCATACCATCTCCCCCTCTATAAATGGTATCAGAAGTAAGTATAATCTAAACTTTTGGGTGGGGGGGGGGGGGCAGGCAGCAATGGTGAGTTACTCGGCAGGGCTGCATTTAAGCATGATGCCCAGACCCTGGACTTTCCCAAAAACCCACAACCCAGCTCCCGAAGGGGTTCATACAGTATACAAATGACAATTTTCAGAACCCAAGGGCGGCTATTGGTTTCTCCCAGAGTTAAATACGATTTTCAGGCCAAAATGGTCCAAAAACTAGTATTTTGTGTGTGTTGAGGTTGGCAGCTGTGGGTACACATGGGTTGTAGCTGCTGCCTGGGGACACGGCTAAGGGAGCTGAGTGTGTACGGCACCAGCACCCAGGGGGTTAACCTGTGTGCTGGGGTGGTTCACACTACACTATAGGCAGGTTAAAGATATTGATTGTGTCCGGTGTGACTGAGTGAAGATGACTCACACTACTCCTCACTGACAACTGCCTGCCCTACCACCTAGCAGCCATGTAGAGAGTGCAACATGCTGGGTACTCTCGTTCCCAAATCCTTCCGAAGGAAGGCTCTGGTAACAGCCAAATGACCTTGAACTTGGGATTTTGCTGGGTCTGGGCAACCCCCTGCTGGTTGGCTGGAACCAGCGAACAGGAACAGGAAATGGAACCAGAATGTTTGATGGTAGTTTTAGGTAGATCTACCATCAGCCTTTCTGTTCCATTTCCTGTTCCTGTTCGCTGGTTCCAAGCTACCAGCAGGGGTTGCCCAGACCCAGCAAAATCCCAACATTTGGCAGTTACCAGAGCCTTCCTTCGGAAGGATTTGGGAACGAGAGTACATGCCGGGATGGAGGTGTGGTGCCGGGGTGTGGGGTGGGTTAACACGTCCATGGTGCATGCCTGCTGCCTCCTGTCGCCGGGAAGCGGTCAGTTGTTGCCGCTGCCGGTAGGGGGCAGTGTGCATGGTCACGTGATGCTTGACCAGGGATGGCCGGTTGTCATGGAAAAGGCACTACCACAAATTCCCGCCATGTATTCAGGGATGTAAGTCTTCCTGGAATTCCAGGAATTCCTGGAATTTAACTTTTAAAGAACTTTTCTACATTTCTGTACAGTCCTTTATTCTACCAATGTTAAAATTCTCTTATTTTCACATGGGGCTCTCCCTGCATTGTTCCTGGCCATCAGAAGGACCTAGAAGGGCCACAACACTCTTCTGAGGCCCTCCCTGCCGTGTTCCCGGCCAGCAGAATGCCCTAGGAAGGCAGCCCCTGTGCTCCTGAAGCCCTCCCCGCCTCCCCTGCAGTCCCTCCCGGCCAGTAGAAGGCCCCCAGGCGGTCTCTTTGACCCTCCTGGAATCTTCCCAGTGACTCACTGGGAGGATTCCAGGAGGGCGAAAGAGACCGCCTGGGGGCCATTCTGCTGGCCAGGAGGGACTGCAGGGGAGGCGGGGAGGGCTTCAGGAGAGTGGTGTGGCCCTTCTAGGGCCTTCTGCTGGCCGGGAACACTGCAGGAGGGACTTCCTGTTTTTTCTCCTCTCCTGACTTACATCCCTGTGTATTAGCCGCATCTCGCACTTAGACTTTGATGCACCTAGGCTCTGAAAATAGCTACTTCAGTACTGTACTGTACTTGCATAAACCCTCGCATTTCTAGGTTGAGAGTATTTTATAACCTGCACGGCAAGTTTGATTCGTGTATAACCTGCAATAGCCCAGAATTTACAGTAGTGAGTACTAGACTGCTGGAGAGTATAGGCCACCTGGGTAGTACATGTAGTATTTAACCAATAACGCATGGCTAACAGGGTCACGAGAGGGTGTATCGTAGGATATCGGGCAAGAGGCGCGTAGCGCCGAGTGCCCGATATCCATACGATACACCCCGAGTGACCTGTTAGCCATACGTTATTAGGTTTATTATACGATTATTCCATTCAAATGTCTTTAATTACCTTATATATGTCCTAATTTCGCCATTTTGAAGGATATATATGGCACAATGCACACCAGCTACTGGTGCCGCAGTCCCACTCCTACCCCGCACCTCTCTCTCTCTCTCGAGTCTATGGTTTCCCTGCTATAGGCTCACAGTGCTTGGAGTAAGCAGCAGGGCGCCAGTGTAGGTGCACCGCGGCCGGGGACCTGACCCAACATGGTCCGACCTAGATCCGACCCACTGCCATGACAAGTTGGATGGGTTTCCCTTCTAGAATACAGCGGCCTCTGCGGCCAAGCACGTAGTGCGTCGGACTCACACTCCGAAGGCCCCGGGTTCGAGCCTGGGTGGCAACATACCATTTTTAAAGTGGATATATATATGTAAAAAAAAGGCCCTAGAATTATTTTAACGAATAGCTAAGTAAAGTCCAACTTCTATCTTTATAGTAAAAAAAGAATGATTAAAAAATATTGAATTGCAAAGAAATTATACCAAAAAATTTCTTTTCTTCTGTAACTCGATGAATAATGGCCCTACAGGCCTGAAAGTCCGTCCATAGACTCCTTCTTTCATCCTCCTATTATGCTAGAGCCCCCACGGCGTGATACGTAGAGTGACCGACTTCTAGTCTTGGGGTAGGTTGTTCGAACCACCATGAATCCTCGGATTTTATGGGTGACGAAATTTCGGAATGACTCCTGTCAACCGGAAGAGTGCCGATATCCACCGGAAGAGTGCCGATATCACTAGATATCAGCACGGGGATATCACAGAAAAAGCACGATGAGTGGCCCGATCGTATAATAAACCCATATGTTACATACGGTACACGGGTTTAGTGGCAGCCAGACCCACGTTATAGACTGGAACTAGGTCTGTGGTGAAAGGAGAAGGGGCGCCAGGTAAATACGGAGCCCCCAGCCTGGCTACGTCATAACAATTAGCTGTAAAGAGACACAGTCTTAGCACAAAAAGTAAGAAAATATGAATTTGTATGAGATAGAGGGACCATCCGGTATCTTAGTTATGAACGGAATGCAAGGTATGTCTTGATCCTCTCCCACGCCGGACGCTGTGTCCTCTCCAAGCAGAGTGTTTGTCCCCGGGGGGGGGGGGCACTCAAGTATATTTGGATAACCACTGCCACACCTCTCCCAGGAGCGGTGGCGGTGGGTTGGCAGGGGGGATGAAAAGGAGGGGCGGTCAGCCGTTCTTAAGGTTAAAAGGAGGGGTGGTGACCCCCCCCCCCTTCCCCTGCTTTCTGGATAAAGGTTTCTTGTGTATATACAGCAATATTGGGGCACAGATATGTTTCTGATTGTTGACTCAGGGTTGATTAACTGCCTAATTTTGCGTTTTAAAGACATATTTGGGACATGGGAAAATGTTTTTGTCTTTCAGTTGCTGTTCGACATAGACAAAATGGGACAAAACAGAGACAAAGGCAAGATCGGGGGACAGATAATTCCTTCGAAAAAATTTCCGAAAACTCATCATTTCTTTGTATTATTCACCTGCGATCTTCACCATTTTTTTCTATCTTTCGGTGTTATGGAAATGTACTAAAACCAAACTACCCTCGGTAACGGGCGACCATAGGCTCCAAGGTATTATTATTTTTCGTCAAAGATAGAAATCATATTTTGCACCTCTATCTTATTTCAAATACCATCTAACTTCAAAGATCTACCGCCAAGACGGGCAAAAACTGGACATGTCCTGTGATAACACATTTCAAGGACTGCAGTACAACCCAAATGTCACAACCAAAGAGTGGCGCTACTGGTACTTCTCGTACTCCGCCAGATCTCAACGTGTGCAGAGCGAAATTGTACCACCCATATGCTCTCCGTTTACCGTCCGATTGACTCGCTTTTTGATAAGGACAAAAGGCGGTACATGCCCGCAGCCTGCAACTGTCGCCCACACCCACCTGCTCACCCACACCCACCTGCTGGGCTGAAATGGAATAACATACATGTATGGCACATGACTTTAGGGTACTTTTCAACAAGGAATTCATTTCTGATGCCAGAATTAACCAGTGAATGATTATGGACGAAACTGTAGTAACTGTCTCTGGTAGGGTTGGGGCTTGGACAAAATCGGTTTTACAGTCAAAATCATCTGTAACACACGCCGCCCCGCGGCCGACCGACATGGCCAAACAGAAACGGAGATACTGTTGCCGTTTACGTTCCGACCACTCGCTCTTCGGCTGAGACGTAAAACGACTGTTACGTGCTGCAGGGCGCTGACACCCACAGCCACCTGCTTGCCCACAGCCACCTGCTTGCCCACACCAAACTGCTTGCTCACACCCACCTGCTTGCCCACACCCAACTGCTTGCCCACACCCACCTGCTCGCCTGGAATTTGATTAAATAAGGCATATGACCAATCAAATTGGGTCAGCATTTCCTGGAGATTATGATTCTGCTGTCAGAAATGAGAAATAACGTATTGTACTAAAATTAGGTACCTGATCATTGGAAATCGGCACTGTGTGTGTATGTGGGGGGGGGGGGGGTTGTAAGCACTCAATCTCAGTGATTCAACATCAAAACTCACACATATTATACTCACACATATTACACTACACACATATTACACTGCACACATATTACACTACACACATATTACACTACACACATATCACACTCACACTTCGGGGAGGGGACTTCGGGTAGGTTTATTCAATGGAAAAACAAATACCTGTGTCTTTTGTGATTAGGATCAGATGCTAGATTTTAAGGGAGTACTATATCTAAGTAGATGATAAGCTACAGATCCAGCTTACCCTGAGTCATCTGTGAGGCCACTCACACGCTCAATCTTTTAGAAAGTGCTAATTGGTAAGTTTGTAGAGCTTGTAGACTCCCATTCAGAACTAGGTAAAGTCCATGCAGATATGCACTCTCTTAGTGTAGCCCTTTAAGGGTAGCATGGTGCGTTAATGTGCTTTGTCATCATAATGCATTGGGAGTACACACCACCGCTGCATTCATGTATCATGCCGATCATATGGCGTATATTTTAACCATCATGCCAACAAAGTGCCTCTACATGGGTAAAAATCGACACCGGCGACACGGGGGTTTTAAAAATCGACACGTGCGACACGGGGGTTTTAAAAATCGACGGACACAGAAAACTTTGAAATAAAAATCGACAGACACATAACCCCTATGCATAAAAATCGACGGACATAGTGTAGGCAATACACAGCAGTGGGTAAGGTGTGGAATGCTGGGACAATGCTGTATGCTGGTAGGCTCTCACACCTAGGTCAAGCAGTATTCTCACACCTGCAGTAGGTGTGAGAATGCTTTGGCCGGGGGGTAGCCTACTTGGTATATTTTGCATAGACAGGTGTATTTAAAAATCGACTGACACAGACAGATCAAGGATAAAAAT